>JAJIBD010009679.1:0-60015 GCA_021461705.1 Cryptotis parvus
CTTGCGTGGCCGGCCCATGCCGCCCGGGTTCGATCCCGGCATCCCATATGGTCCCCGAGCACCTCCAGGAGTAATTCCTGAGTGCAGAGCCAGGAGTAACCCCTGGGTGTGACACAACCCAGCATCGCTGGGTGTGACCCAAAAAGCAAAAAAAAAAAAAAAAAATTCAGTCTGACAATCTGTGTTTCAAGTGTTATTTAGGTATAAATACTATGATTGGATTAAGATATCTTTTTCTTTTCTATTTAGTCCATATTGTTTTTATTTTTATGGAAATTTAAATTTTTGTTCTTAGGTCTGGTTCGACTTGTACTTGGGGTCACACCTTGAGGTGCTCAGGGATCACTCCTGGTATTACTCAGGGAATTGAACCAGAGTCAGTCATGAGCAAAGCAAAGACCTTAATCCCTGTGTTATCTCCCCGGTTTCATTTTCATATTCATCTTTCTTAATATTAACTGAATTTTTTGGTTATGTGATATGTTTTTAGAAAATCCTCAGCCATACTTCTTCAGATATTTATTTTCTGCTATTCCTACTGGGATTCTAATTATCTATATATTAGACAGTTTGTTATTACACCAGAGCTCTTGGCTGCTCCAGATTTCATAACTTTCTTCCTTCTTTTTGTTTGCATTTGAGTAATTTCTATTGACTATTTTTTAATCTGGCCCAGGTATGCTGATCCAGAGACTGACAGACATGGGCAGAGCTGCTACTGGCTCTCCCTGTGCCCAGCCACTATGAGGTGCCCAGGAGGCATGGCGGTTTCTAGCCCTGGCCCGCCACCCCAGCAGAGCCTCACAACAAGCCAGACGACCCCCCACTCCATGAGGGCCTCCATTTTCCACTTCCGGACTTCCCCCTCATCAGAACTCCACCCAGCAGACCAGCCTATCACAGCCCGGCTCACACGGCTGGCCGTGCAGTTCATCAATAAATGCTGGATTTAGAGATGACTACAAAAAGAGAAAAGTGACAGTGGAGGAAATCTGGGGTGAGTGTGAAGGAAACCTTGGACATTGGTGTTGATGGAGGGATGGGTGTTGGAACACTGCGTGACTAAAACCATCATAAACAGTTTTGTAATGGTCTATCTCACAGGGATTCAATTAAAAATCACTGTATCACTGTTTCACTGTCTTCCCATTCATCATCAATTTGCCTATCACAGTCCGGCTCATCGAGATCCACCCTGCTACAGTCTTTTTTTAATCTGGCCCAGGTATGCTGATCCAGAGACAGACATGGGGGCAGAGCTGCTACTGTCTCTCTCTCTGTGCCCAGCCGCTCATGAGGTGGCCGGGAGAGATGGCAGGTTCTAGCCCTAGCCCGCCACCCCAGCAGAGCCTCACAACAAGCCAGATGATCCCCCACTCCATGAGGACCTCCATTTTCCACATCTGGACTTCCCCCTCGTCAGAACTCCACCCAGCAGACCAGCCTATCACAGCCCGGCTCGCAAGCTGCCGTGCAGTTCATCAATAAATGCTGGATTTTGAGATGACTACAAGAGTATGCTACCCGCACGGCAGAGCCTGGCAAGCTACCCGTGTCATATTTGATATGCCAGATACCAGTAACAATTATAGACCTCATTCCCATGACCTGATGGAATGGTTTGAGGCTCTTTATGTTCCTGGAGCAAGCAGGTGCCCTTGGGCTCTACTTGCATGAGACAGGACATATGGAGATGTTACTGGTGCCCACTCAAGCAAGTCGATGATGAACGGGAAGACAAGTGAAACAGTGATACAATGATTTTTAATTGAATCACTGTGAGATAGACCATTACAAAACTGTTTATGATGGTTTCAGTCACGCAGTGTTCCAACACCCATCCCCTCCATCAACACCAATGTCCAAGGTTTCCTTCACACTACCCCCCAGATTTACCCCACTGTCACTTTTCTTCTTTCTTCTTCTCCTCCTCTACCTTCACCTTCTTTTCCCTCTTCTTCCCTCTTCCTCTTCTCCACTTCTCCTTCTCCTCCTCTCCTCCTTCCCTTCTCCTCTCCCTTGTCCTTCTCCTCCTCCTCCTCCTCCTCTCTCCTTCTCCTTTTCCCTTCTCCTCCTCCTCTTTCTCCTTCGCCTTCTCCTTCTCCTTCTCCTCCTTCTCCTTCTCCTTATCCTTATCCTCCCTCCTCTTTCTCCTCCTTCTCCTCCTTCTCCACTCCTACTCCTCTTCCCTCCTTCTCCTCTTTCTCCCTCATTCTCTCTCTCTGTCACCTTTTTGGGCATTGTGGTTTGAAATATGTATACTGAAAGGTTATCATGTATATCCCTTTACCTGCTTTCAACACTCAATTATTGTCCAGAATGATAATTTCCAACTATTATTGTATTTACTACTAGCTAATCACACCTATGATTAATTGTCTTGACTTCAGCTATCAAGACAATTAATAAAGCTTTAAAAATAGTTTTCATATTTCTTATTGTGATTTCAATTTCTAGCATTTACATTTGGTATTTTCTTAATATTTTCTATATTTTTCTTAAAATTAATTTATTTGCATGTTGTTGATATTTCCATTAAAATACTTATTATTGTTATAATAATATAACAATACTATGACTGCAAGAGTATGTTACCTGCACGGCAGAGCCTGGCAAGCTACCCATGTTGTATTTGATATGCCAAATACCAGTAACAATTATAGACCTCATTCCCATGACCTGATGGAATGGTTTGAGGCTCTTTTTTGTTCCTGGAGCAAGCAGGTGCCCTTGGGCTCTACTTGCATGAGACACGTCATATGGAGATGTTACTGGTGCCTGCTCGAGCAAATCGATGATGAACAGGAAGACAGTGATACAGTGATACAGTGAACAATAATAATAATAATAGAATAGAGACAACTTTGGCAGCTTTAGGGTGAAGGGAAAGAAGGAAGTGGCAGGTCCCACAGAAATAAGAGAATCTTCAGATCAGATGCCCTTGGGCTCTACTCCGCATGAGACAAGGACATATGGAGATGTTACTGGGGCCCGCTCGAGCAAATCGATGAACAACGGGAAGACAGTGATACAGTGATACAGTGATTATTATTATTTAAAATTCCTTATTTAATTTTCACACATTTCTCAATATCTGAGTCTGAATCTGGTGTTTTTATTTGTGTCTTCAAAATGTATTTAAATTCTTATTTCTTTCAACTTTATAATTTTTTGTTGAAGTAAGACTTACATAGAATAGAAGTGAAAATATTTTTATGGAAATAAGCAAGATTTCCTTCTACTGTAGCTTTAGTGTAAGACTTAATCTAGTAAGCAGTCGGACTGAGCTTGAGTTTTTTTTCTTGAAGAAAACATCATTACTCTAATGACATGTCTTTATGGTATGGGTTAGTATGTCCACATTTTATTTCATCACTTGTTTTGGATTTTCCAATTTCCCTGTTTTCTAAAAATAATTGAGATTGTCCTCAAGATCTCCTAGCTGTAGAGCTGTCCCATCTTGGTTTATTGTTGTTGTTGTTGTTGTTACTTCATTATTCTTTTATGAGAAAAAGACAACTTGCCCAACACTAAACAGAAATAAAATTATTTGAGGAACTGCCTGGATTTTTAGTATCGTTTCATTATAAATTATAGTTTCCAAATATTTTATCAGTAACACCAGTTGAGGCTTGACTATTTTACGCTGTTAGTTTTCCCTTGATGCATACGGGGGAAGAGTAGAGAAGGATTCTCTGACATTCTGATTAAGTCTTAACTTTAGAGCCCATGAACCAAGGGTCTATGGGGTGTTGCTTTCACAAGTGATTCTGCGACTTCATCTTGCATCTGTGTGGGTCTAACACTTAATCCTGCTTCATACTCCTAGAGTATCTTTTTACTTAACTCTCTAATCAACAAGCAATGGTTTTCCACAGTGCAATACTAATCTGTGAATGATTTTTTGTGGGGAAAGGGGCATACTGATAGTGCTGGGGTTACTCCTGTCACTGTCATGGAGGACTCCCACATACAGAGCATGAAATCTAACCTTTGAGCCATCTCCCTGGTCCCTCAATTGGCAGCTTTCATTGTTCTTTCCCTAGCAGCATGTTTTCCTGCAGCAAAAATATATATTATATACATATAC
Source organism: Cryptotis parvus (assembly GCA_021461705.1). Classification (NCBI taxonomy): domain Eukaryota; kingdom Metazoa; phylum Chordata; class Mammalia; order Eulipotyphla; family Soricidae; genus Cryptotis; species Cryptotis parvus. The sequence goes on from JAJIBD010009679.1 coordinate 4,091, forward strand.
ACATTGCACACATATATAATATATAAATATATTGCACACATATATGTTGCATAAAATTTTACATACACTCGTGTATTTTCCCTATGTGTGTATGTAGGAAATTTCTTTCATTGTTTTGGAAGTTGCTCTGTCTTTTATTCTCCATTATTTGTACATCACTAAGTAGTACTATTAAGGATAGTTTCTCAGAAAACTTCCTAGTTTTCTTGTGAGCTGTAAGTGGGGCAATTCCCTTCTTGAGAGCTCCTCCCTCTTCCAGAGGTACAGTTTGTACAGGAGAAGAAAAATAGTATAAATCTCTGTCAGAAGTTCTCATGTATTCCACACTGTCATGCTAGCCTAGGAAAAGTCTCTAGTGAGTCATTAAATATTTTAAACTAAGTCTTCTAAGAGTATAATGTCTTCTGCCACCGGTAAAGAAACATTTCATGGTTCTTGTGAGTGCTTCTATTTCCTCAGAAATGTAGTTGTTTTTCTTATGACCTCAATTCCACAATAGGTTCCCCACAGTGATTCATATTTATTTCTCATGTTTTTTTCTGTTGGTATAATATGGCAGAAACATATTTTTCAGACTTTAAAATCTAAGTTGAAGTTTGAAATATATAGAGGTACCTTCGTAAACTACTTGAAAGTTTCGAATAAAGACAAATATGTGGGGTACTTTATGTCCCAATTCTGGTCCTAGAAAAATTTTTCAAGAAAAATGGAGTTATATTTTAAAAAAAGGATATATAAGAATGTTTTCTAAAATTTCATTCATTATAGCACAAATATACAGTATGCTTCTCAAGAGGACAGTGGATTTAAAAATTTGTATATCTTGCTATACAACTTTTAAAACAAATACTGATAATGTATAACATTTACTAATTTTTTAAATATTATTGAATCAATGAAGCCAGAAACAAGAGTATATATAGGATATATTTCCTTTAAATGAAGTTCAAATTTAGAAAACACTAAATTATAATAATCAAGTGAGTCCCTTTTTTTGGTGGATTGAGTTATGGTTACTAGCTGTTAGGGAGCATGAGAAAATTTTTTAAAAGGTGATGGAAATTTTCTGTCATTTGATTTGTTAACTTATAGGTCAGAATATGTATAAATATTTCCATCTGTGCACTTGAAATGTGTGCAATTTACTGACTGCAAATTGTAATTAATGGGGGTGGGAGGTTGGGTCACACCTGCAGTAGTTCAGTTTTACTCCAGGCTCTGTGCTCACCATGTGGTGCTGGGAATAGAACTGGGCCAGCCACCTTCCGGGCTAGAATCTTGACCCCTGGACAACCTCCTGCCTCTATAATTATTTTTTAAAATTTTATTTATTTATTTATTCATTCATTCATTTATTCATTTATTTATTTATCTATTTATTTATCTATCTATTTATTTATTTCGCTTTTTTGGGTCACACCCGGCAATGCTCAGGGGTTTCTCCTGGCTCTGCACTCAGGAATCACTCCTGGCGGTGCTCAGGGAACCATATGGGATGCCGGGGGATCGAACCCAGGCTGGCACAGGCCAGCCGTGTGCAAAGGCAAACACCCTAACCGCTGCACCATCGCTCCGGCCCCTCTATAATTATTTTACACAATATGAGGAAAGAGATAAAACCAGGAGGCAATTTTCAAAGCAACTTTCACCTCAGCATTGGATGGAAACAGACCAAATTATGATTAAGCCACCAAGACTTAAATAATTTCCTCAATTTTGTCCTTACTTCTTTTCTACCAGAGTTGTATTTCATTACATCTCACGTTTACAAATCATATCAAGGAAACTAGATTGATATTTCACAGGACATATAAGAATGTTCAAGAAGTTATATTCATAATAGCATTATGAATAGCATTCATATTGTCATATCAAGTCACAGTCTTTTGGGGGAGACACACCCAGTGATGCTCACTGAAGTCCTGGCTCCGTAGTCAGAAATCACTCCTGGCAGGCTCAGAGCATCATATGGAATTCCAGGAATTGAACCCAGGTTAGCCGCTACAGGTAGGAAAGTTCTTTACTTACTATAGTATCTCTCCAACCCCTCATGTAAACTTCTTGACAATGTTTTAATTTATTGCAGAGAAAGGGAGGACATTTTTGAAAAATCTGTCTCACAAGTAATGAAACAGCATATTGGCATTCAAAAAATTAGCAGCAGAAAACGCAGGTCAAATGGCATTGGACTTGCCTAACTCAGGGAAAATAGGCTCAGAGCGTCTGTGCTGCAGTTTGTAGGAAAAACAGTCTAAGAGTAAGTCTTCTGTGTGCCTGCTAAGTGGGTAGTTCTAATGCATCAGGAGAGAGGCTGGCACATGGAACTTCTCTGAGAGTTCCACTGCTGTCACTGTGTTTCAAGATCTCTGGAAAGTCACCATTACCTGCTTGGAAGTAAGACTGGGGAATGAAACTGGACAGAGACATGCAGAGTCAGTCTTGACACAAGATCACATTCCAGGTAAGGGAAATTGGAAGCAGGGGACATGTGGAGGTTAATAATCTGAGACTGAAAGATTAAAAACTTATATCCCAGAGTTAGGTGAATATTTTATAGGAAAATAGTCTAAGAGTAAGTTTTCTGTGTGCCTGCTAAGGGGGCAGACCAAGGGGTGGGAGGGAAACGGGGAGCATTGGTGGAGGGAAGGTCACACCGGTGTTGGAGCATTGCTGGCCTGAGTCAACTGTACTATGAACAACTTTGTAAATCATGGTTTTAATTAAATATTTTATAAAAAGAAGTCTTCTAGAGAAAGAGAGAGAAAAGAGGTAAAGTGCCAGCCATAGAGGCAGGCTGGGGGTGGGGAGAGGGAATCAGAGGATATTGGTGGTGGGAAATAGGCACTGGTAGAGGGATGGGTGCTGGAACACTGTATGACTGAAACCCAAAAATAACATCTTTGTAATTGTATATCTCACAGTGGTATAATAAAATATTATTATTTTTTTATTTTTTGGGTCACACCCGGCGATGCTCAGGGGTTACTCCTGGCTCTTTGCTCAGGAATTTCTCCTGGCGGTGCTCGGGGAACCATATGGGATGCCGGGGATCAAACCCGGGCCGGCACAGGCCGGCGCGTGCAAGGCAAACGCCCTACCCGCTGGGCTATCGCTCCGGCCCCAAAAATATTATTTTAAAAATATGAAGTCTTCTTACTTTTCTATACCCAAATGTCTGAGTTTTTTTTTTTTTTAATGTTGTTTATGGGGCCAGAGAGATTAGTTGTTAAGGAACTTTTATTCTTTAGCATTCACCTATCTTGAGAAAATAATCTTACTGTTAAGGAACTTTTATTCTTTAGCATTCACCTATCTTGAGAAAATAATCTTATTAAATATTTAAATTATTTGAAACCAAGATAATAAAAACTGCAAGGAATAATGTATAAAGAATCCTACTTACTACTTCCTCTTGTTGGAAGCCTTGACTTTCTGGCTTTGGCGGAGGAACTTGATGCTTTACTTTCTGGCTTTGGCGGAGGAACTTGATGATTTTCCACTCTACTCCTGTGACTAGAAAGGACACTGGTGTGTAGAACAGGCCACTGACTGCCAGGCGTCATCAGGAGGACTCGCCATGCTGGGACTGCCTAGGACATACTCACTGCCTACCGTGAAGCTGAGAATCCATGTTTGATATTGCAATGAACGCATTTTTCTAGAATAGACATTTATAAGTGCCTGGACTGACCTTTTTGGGAACAACTATATCATCTCCCACCAAGCAGCTGTGCTGGGGTTCCTCAGGGCACAAATTCAACTCAAGGGCAATAGCACAAAGAGAAAGTCTACAAATGAAGAGCAATTGGCTCTCTCTTGGATTCATTAAGGTCAGGGAAATTGTCTTTTCCCAGGAGGAAACAAGCATATCAGCTTCATATCTTTCTTTGTGGATACCTTAAGGATAATTGCAGTACTGGGTTTCTATTAAAATCTGTGGATGGCAGAAGCCCATGAGATTGGCTTTTCTCCCTTACCAGTCTGGAGTGAAGGGTCATAAAGGGAGCTGTCCCATTTGCTTAGGCTCCATACAACTTAGGGTTTTCCCTCTCAGACTTGGATTACTCAGGCTTAAACCTCAACCACTTCTACAAGTATCAGGAGTCACAAGACTAGCAACTGCTCTACTGGCACTAAGTCATTTCTACTTTAAAACAATCGCTTGGAAGAGCTGCTTGCTTTGTTCCCCAAGTATCCTTATGAACGCATGCTTTCTGATGTCTAGTTTGATCATCGCTCACGGCTTCATGACACCATTCCTGTAACATTCTAAAGGAGAAACATGTGGAGCCATCAAATAGCTCTGTAGGGGCATAGATAAAGAAAAAATTCAGTTTGAAAATCTTGGCAATATCTACTTCACCAAAATTAGAGTAAAAACACTCGACAGCTTCAAAGAATAAGCTTTAAAGTTCAAAACTCCCTTAGAAACACGACTCTATCTAAATATTAGGGAGAAGTAGTATAGAAGCAGAACTTTATGCAGATCTTAGCCATCGGATAAATGAAAATACAAGTGAGATTGATATTTTACTTTACAGACACTAGGATTTCTATGGTGAATAAGACACATAAGGATGTGATATGAGAAATAACCTCCCGACACTGCACTGTCTTAGACAATGGGCTATTGCTTTAGAAATAATGTGACATTCATTTACAGAAAACCCATAAAGATACCATATGAACCAACAATTCCACTTGCTATAAACTGTATAATAAAAACACATTTCTACTAAAATCTTATATATAGTCATAGCAGCACCACTCACAAGAGTAAAACAGAGAAAACAGGAAACTGCTCTAACAAGTGGTGAGAGGATAACTATAATATGGTAGATCAACAAAATGCAAATCACTCAGTGATTAGAAGAAATGAAATGCCAAAGTAATATGAATTAATTTTGAAAACATCCTAAATGAAAAAAAGCCAAACACAAAAATCACATATTGTGTGATTTATTTATATGAGGCACCCATAATTAATCTAGACACAAAAAGCAGAGTGGGTTGTCTAGAGCAGCAAAAGTCTAAGTATGTTAGAAACAACAATTAGTTGGTGCTTATGTATTGGGAGGGTATGAAAATGCTCTAAGAAGTAAACTATATTGGAGAATAACAAGGTTTTGAACTTACCAAAATTGGGGGTATATTGGGAGTTAGAATTAAGGGTACTGGGGATACTTTAATGGCAGAAGGAGTGATGAAGTAATTCTAAGTTACCAAAATATGCAAAATATGGACATTTGAAAACTACAATAAATAAATTTTAAGATGTGCTCAGGGGCTGCTCCCAGCTCTGCGCTTAGGAATGGCTCTTAGCAGTTCTTAGGGCACCATGCACTGCCAGGGAACAAGCCCAGGCTTCTGCATCAAATGATGGCGCCCCAGTTCATCTACTGCACTGCTCTGGGGCTGTCCGCCATGATCTGCTCAGATCCAGGAGTAAACACTGAGCATTGTCAGGTGGGTTTGATCCAAAAAGCTTAAAAAAATTGCTATACTTAGACTGATGGTTAAATAATGATAAGTTGCAGTACTTTTTTTGGGGGGAGGGGTAGGTAATGCTGAATTTATACTTAATATTTTAGAGATATCATAGTATACTGTATACCACCTACACAGCAGAGCCTGGAAAGCTACCCGTGTTTTATTTGTTATGCCAAAAACTAGTAACAATTATGGACCTCAATTCCATGACCTGAAGAATAGTTTGAGGCTCTTCCTGTCCCTGGAGCAAGCAGATGCCCTTGGGCTACACTTGCTTTCGACAGGATGTATGAAGATGTTACTGGTGCCCACTCTAGCAAATCGATGAACTACAGGAAGACAGTGATACAGTGAAAATGTTTGTCAGGAGAAAATGCTGGAAAGTCAGAGGGTATAAGGGAAGCTGGGGGCACTGGTGGAAGGCTGTGAGGGAATGAAGTTGGGAATATTATGTCTATTGTTAGCAGCTCTGTAAATTGTGGTGTTTACATTTAAAAATAATTTTAAAACTGTTATAGAGGGGGAAAGATCATTGAGATTATAATGTATAAAATGCTTGTCACAAGCATCACCTGTTTCCTGATAGAATGAAATAGAAATCAAGAGATCTTATAGAGTGAGCATTTATGTTTGCCACTAGGATATTTGTGTTTTTCTCCAATAATTCAGAAAAAGAATATTACTTAGTCATATTACATAGCTTCCTCAGGGCACCTTTGACCTCCTTGTTTCTCAGACTGTAGATAATGGGGTTAAACATGGGTGTCACAACACAGAAGAGTACAGAGACTAGAATGTCTATGTCCAGGTTGCAGCCTATGTCAGGTCTGTCATAATTGAAGTTGGCTGTTCCAAAGAAGACCACCACCACAGTGAGGTGGGAGGCACAGGTCGAGAAGGCCTTGCTCCTGCCCTGAGCAGAGGGAATCTTAAGGATGGCAGCAATGATGAGTGTGTAGGACACTGCAGTAAACAGGCAGGGGCTCAGGCCAATGGTGGCACTGGCCACGTGGAGCACAGACTTCGTTGAGAGAGGTGTCCGAGCAGGAGAGCTTCAGGATCAGTGGGATGTCACAGAGGAAGTGGCTGATCTCATTAGGCCCACACAGAGTGAGTGTGGCTGCCAATGCTGTGTGTGTCACAGAATTCACCAAGCCACACAGCCAGGACCCAATCACCAAACAGATGCACACCTTCACACTCATGAGGATCGGATACTGAAGAGGGTGACAAATGGCGACATAGCGGTCATAAGCCATAGCAGCCAATAAGACACCCTCAGTGCCAGCACAGGTCACCAGGAAGAAGATCTGGGTAAGGCAGCCATCATAGGAGATAGTCTTCTTCTCCCGGAAGAAATTCACCAGCAAAACAGGGACAGTAGTCGAAGTATAGCAGATGTCCAAGAAACTCAGGTTGCTGAGGAAATAGTACATTGGAGTGTGCAGGGCAGTACTGATCCTGGTGGCTGTGATGATGAGTGTGTTCCCCAGGAGAGTTATCATATAAATGACCAGAAATATCAAGAAGAACAAGCCCTGTAGGTTGGGGTGGTTGGAAAATCCCAAGAAGATGAGTTCAGTGACAAATGTTTGATTGCTCATTTCTGTCGGTTTCATACCTACAAGACAATGATGAGAATGGATGCCAGAGTGAATTTGTGGAAAGAGCACTCCATTTGGGTTTGTAGCTTACCTAACCAAATAGTGATGGATATGGAAACACATGGACTATGGAGGGAGCTGTGCTAGAGGGTCTTCTGGGAAGCCACATTTCTTAGTAGATCTGACCAACTCCATTCTGGGATCACTAATGAATTTGCATGGCTACTGGTAGGTTACAATGAATGAAGCAAAAGTCATTAGCTCCCATGTTACTAGAAAGTATGTTTTATTGAAGCAAAATTTTATTGAAAAAATTAAGAAAATTACAAAGATTTAAGAATTTAATCAACCTCAGAATTGGAATCATTGTTATTTTTTAGTTTACTATCCACTCCAGGGTATTTTTTTACAGTTATTTAAAATTTATTTATACATTCAATGCTCAGTTCTAGTCTGGCATTACTACGTTCAACAGTGAGGAGAACACTGGTATATTTTTATATCCCACAGATGAATGCAGTCATTTTATATCTGTCCTTTTCCTTCTGACTGATTTCACTAACCATGATAATCTGCATGGCCATCCATTTGTAGGCAAATTTTATGACTTCATTTTTCCTGACAACTGCATAGAAAACCTCTAAATGTATGTATGGCAAACCAGAATGTGTAAGAGAAGGGAAGGAGAGAGAGAGAGAGAGAGACAAAGATAGAGAGAATAGGAAAAGTGCCTGCTATAGAGGAGACTGGGGGAAGAGGGGAGAATCTAGGGACATTGGTGATAGGAAATGTGCACTGGTGGAGGGATGGGGGCTGGAACACTGTATGACTGAAACCCAATTATGAACAGCTTGGTAAATGTCTATCTCACAGTGTTATAATAAATGTCTATCTCATGGTGTTATAATAAGCATCACTGTATCACTGTCTTCCTGTTCATCATCGATTTGCTCGAGCGGGACCCAGTAACATCTCCATATGTCCTGTCTCATGCTAGTAGAGCTCAAGGGCATCTGCTTGCTCCAGGAACATAAAGAGCCTCAATCCATTCTGGAATGAGGTCTATAATTGTTACTGGTATTTGGCATATCAAATACAACACGGGTAGCTTGCCAGGCTCTACCGTGCAGGTAGCATACTCTTGTAGACATCTCTAAGTCCAGCATTTATTGATGAACCGCAAGGCCGCTTGCGGCCCGGCGTGAGCCGGGCTGTGATAGGCTGGTCTGCTGGGTGGAGTTCTGACGAGAGAGAAGTTCGGGTGTGGAAAATGGAGGCCCTCATGGAGTGGGGGGTCATCTGGCTTGTTGCAAGGCTCAGCTGGGGTGGCGGGCCAGGGCTAGAACCTGCCATCCCTCCTGGGCGCCTTGTGAGTGGCTGGGCACAGGGAGAGCAAGTAGCAGCTCTGCCCCATTTTCAGGTTTTAATTTTAAAACCTGAAAATCTCAAAAAATAAAAAATAATAAATTAATACAATTTATTTCTGTTCCTTTAAAAAATAAAAAAACTGGGGACACTAGTAAAGGGAAGTCGTGACTGATGAAGGGATTGGTGTTGGAACATTGTGTGCCCAAAGCTCAATTATGAGTAACTTTGAAATTCACAATGATTCCATCTTTAAAAACAGTGGTGTTTGTTCCTAGGCTGTAAGGGAAGAGTAAAATGAGCTATTCATAGACAGCATAGTTATAGATAAAACCAAAGAATTCACACCAGACACACTAGTGCTCATAAGCAAATTCAGCAACATTGTGTGTGTAAAAATAGTTTTGTTTCTGTACAATAGCAATGAATAATCCAAAAAAGAAGTTAAATCTATTCTGTTTACAAAAAAAATTATATATTAGGACAATTTCTCCAGTCTTTTACCCGGTTGGGATAAGTGCAGTTCTTCCAACCCACCGTTCTCTCCGTATGTCTCCTCGGCTTCTCACACACAACTTCACTTCTGGCGCTCTGGCCCATCTGGAGAAGGTTCTTCCTCCACATCAAGAAATCCTCATTTTATCAGTGATGTGTCCTACAATTTCATTCAATTTGGACACTGTTAGTGAAAGACTGGCGTCAGACCTAAGCCATTCCTGGGTTAATGGCTTAGTCCCACAAAACAGTTTACTACCTCCTTCAGATATCAATCATAACAGGAAAGACTCCATGTTACTTTTGAATTAAAAAAATCAGATCTGAAGATCCCATGACTTCCTCTTTCTTTGGCGTTACCATTTGTGTACCGTTAATTTGCTATAGCAGTTCACAGAATGTAAGGAAACATTTACTTAGATGAATGCGTTTTTTAAATTATGGAAACAGATACAAAGAAAGAAATAAGACAAAGTCTGGGATGTCCTAAACACAGGAACTTATTTTCAAGGGATTTGGGGTTTCTCAGTCTCCCAGTTTCAACCTGTGTTCACCAACCTGGCAAGTTTCCAGGCTTCATATTACTGGGAGGCTGTGGAGGCGTCCCATCTCCAGCCCCTCTCTCCTACCTGGAGGACTGCGGATGGTACTGAAGTATCTGAAACAGAAATGAAATTGTTTTATTTCTTGTTTTTGTTTTTAGGTCACACCTCGCAGTGCTCAGGGCTTACTGCTGGCTCTGCACACAAGGACCACTCCTGGCAGTGCTCAAGGGATCATACGCAATGCTGGTGATCAAACCCAGGTCAACTACATGCAAGGCAAACATCTTACGAAAAATTTTTAATTTTACTAAATTGAAAAATGTTAAATTAATGGTATATATAAAACCATGTGCTCCTACAGAATGAAAAACTAACAGTTCAAGTTGAAAATAATAATAGTACCTCTGCTTGCTGCCATCCCCTCCCATATAAGATTAATCTTCAGCCTGCACACCCAGCCTCAGCTATTACAACAGAGCCATCCTACATATTGACCCTCTGCTCACTGTCAGACACTAAACCCACCCGAGGATACTATCACCCTCCTGGACTGTTTCAGCATGGGACTGGGGAGTTGCCCACTTTGGGAAAGAGTATTCTCTCCTAAAGTGAGATGAATTAGAAGGACAAAAACAAACACCAGTGGCTCAAATGTGGTGTTTAAAGAAACAAGGCAAGAAAATATGCACAGTCCAAATTCCTAGTCTCTAACCACAGAACCAAGGCTACCAACGGAAGCAGGGAGCTTGGAGAGAGTGGAGGGAGGAAGTCAGTGGTTGAGTCTCTCCCTATGCTGGTGGGAGTGGTACAGTAATATTGTACACCTCAAGTTTTATCACTATTGCAAACATGCGACCTCCGCATTGTTTAGGAATTACTCTCAGTTTTTGTCATGAATAATGTTAAATGTCCATAAATAACTTTTTTATACCTACTGAAATGTATTTTTTATAATCCTACTTTTGAGATTTCAATGATGAATTTTGACATTTTTTAATTTAGGGACCACACCTGTGCTCAGGACTTATTCCTGGCTCTGTTCTTAGGGAATAACTCCTGATGATAGTCAAGGAAGAATACGTGGTTCCTGGGATGGAACCCTGGGTCAGCCATACACAAGAGAAGCAACACCCTAATGATATATCTTTGTCTTGTCAACGACTTACATGTTCAGCATCATACAACAACTTTCATATATATATATATATTTGCTAAGGTTTTTGTTGTATTTGGGTGGTTTGCTTTTTAGTGTGTGTGCTCAGGTTGGACATTTCTCTCACTTTTTAAATAGATTTGTCATTCATTAACAGTACCTCAGAACTAGTAGTAGTCTTTCGTACCACTGTATGTGTACAAGACTCCCTTTATCCACCATCAAAAGGTTCTTCTTACTTCCCTTATAGCTCCTTTTCCTTCAATGACCACCATAGTCTTCACCAAGTCTAGGTATTTATTTTGCTTATTTTTTCTTTTGTCATTTTGGTTCATTTATTTATATTTCACACACAAGTGAAACTAATCACTTTCTTATTTATTTTACTTTGCACATTTGCTTCAACTTCCATTCAACCCCCTTCAAGGCACAGTTTTATCCTTTAATGGTAGAGTAGAATTCCATGGAGTATATATATCCCACAGCTTCTCTATCTAGTCATCTGTTAAAGAGCAAGTATTTAAGTCCATTCCAGGTTTCAGCTACTGTGAAAAATGTCTGAGCACATCTGAAATGTGTGCTTAATTCAAATATCCTTTTGCTAATTCAAATATCCTTTTGAATTAGTGTTTTCAAGTCCTTTATATATATAACTAAGCCTGGTATTACTGGATTAAGTGTGTGGTATTTCCACTCTTATTTTTTTTTACAATTAAAAAGTTCATGTTTGGGTTTTGGTCATACAGTGTTTCAGCACCCGTCCCTCCACCAGTGCCCATCTCCCACCACCAACATCCCGGTTCCCTCCCCTTCCCCAGCCCTGCTCCATGGCAGGTTCTTTATTTCTTTCCCTTTCTCTCTCTTTCTCTTTTCCTTCCCTTCCAGACTATGGATTACAGAACATACATTAAAAAGGTTGTCATGTGTATCCTTTTGCCTCTATTTAATGCTCAGTTCTAGGTTGGCATTAGTACCCTCGACTATTATTAACACCCTGTTCCATTTTCTGTCTTACCTAAACTCTGACTCCCACACGTTTGTGATAATTTCCACCTTTGACAAGACCTCCTGATATATGTTTCACTTGACCTTGGATATTGGTATCATAATATGTACATATATATTTATGCCATGCAAATAAATGCAGTCATTCTGTATCTGCTCTCTCTCCTTCTGGCTAATTTCGCTCAACATAATCTTCTCCATGTCCATCCATTTATAGGCAAATTTTATGACTTCATTTTTCCTAACAGCTGCATAGTATTCCATTGTGTAGATGTACCAAAGCTTCTTGAACTCCCATTTGACCCAGCCATACCACTCCTGGGAATCTACTCTGGGAAGCCAAAAATACGCAGCGGAAACACCATCCCTACTTTTATGTTCATAGCAGCATTATTCACAATAGCCAGAATCTGGAAGCAACCAGAGTGCCCGAAAATCCACTCTTATTTTTAAAAGGAATTTTCATGCCATTTTCCATAAAGACTGCATTTTTATCCGACAAGGGGTTAATGTAAAAACTCATGCAACTTAACAACAACAAAAACAAGAAATCAAATTATAAAAAATGGACAAAAACTGAATAGTCAGTTCTCCTAAGAAGACATATATACATCCCACAGATGCATGGGAAAATATGAATATTGTTTATATTTATACATATTTATAACATGACGCACTTAGGAAAATGTAATTCAGAATCATGATTAACTGTCTCTCACACTGGTGAGAATGGTCTGCATTAAGAATACTGGAAGCAACAAGTATAAGAGAATGCAGATAAAAAGGAACTTTCACATACTTTCATGCACACTTATTTTTCCAGCTGCTCTACCTATGAAAACACTTTTTATCGCTCATAGTTTTTCATCTATAGCATTTCTGTTTGGTTCTATTGTTTCCATCCCTCTGCTAAAATTACCTGCATGGCCTCACATGCTGTTCACCTTTGTCAGTGAATTCCTTAACCTATTTATCATAACAATATTAAATTCCTTGATAAAAATATATTTTTAAAAATGTGAGTTATAAGATCTATTCTTTGTCTGATATATAGTTTAAACATCTGCCATCTGAATCCGTTTCCAATCTTTGCTTTGCCTATTTAGACTATACCTTTTCTTAACCTTTTTTATAACTTATCATTTCCTGTTGAAACTGAAAATATTGTATAGTAGTAGATTGACCCTCAAAATTAAAAAAAAAAAGCTCACAACCTATTCTAAAGGGAGGGAGGGCCTAGGAGCTGAGCATGAATTCCATTTCCTAGACTTTTACTGTGGGACTCTGAGTTAATCTCAGATGACCCAAGTTTGAAGTTAGTTATTGCTATCATCACCCTTAAAGAATCACAGGGTTCAAATTTTTCTAATGACATCTTTTTTCCTTTTTTTTTATTATAACACCGTGAGATAAACATTTACAAAGTTGTTCATGATTGGGTTTCAGTTATACAATGTTGCAGCACCCGTCCCTCCAACAGTGCACATTTCCCACCACCAATGTCCCCAGATTCCCTCCCCCTCCCACCCTGGCTCTATAGCAAGCACTTTCCCCTCTCTCTCTCTCTCTTTCTCTCTCTCTCTCTCTCCTTCCCTCCCTCCCTCTCCCTCTCCCTCTCACTGCCTCTCCCTCTCTCTTCTCTTACACACAGTGGCTTGCCATGCATACATACATACATTTAGGGGTTATGTAAATCCCTTTGCCTACATCCAATGCTCAGTTCTAGTCTGGCCTTACCATTTCCAACAATTAATGGAACACTGATATTTCTATGGGATATACTAATGGTGTCTTATGCTTAGGACTCAGGCAAGTTTGTCAGTTTATATTTTTTCTCAGTTCCTATTCCCACTTCATTCTACTGCCTGTCGGACTCACAGCTTGTCATTGGGCTGGTGTAGAAGCAAGGAAATGGGTTCTCTATGTTCTGGTTAAGCCTCAGCCTGAAATATTATGAGCTTAGTTCTGCAGCTGTGGCCCTTACAAGTGGTCCTGCTTCTCTAGCTATGGGGTTGGTCTAACATACCCTGCTCCACACACCCAAATTTTTGCCCTGTTCCTTTCCCAGAGGTATTGTCTTCTCCACAATGTTCTTAAGTGACAGTTTTCTGTTGCTTTTGCTAATTGTAGTTTTACTTTTGGAGGAAAGATAAGGCCATGTCATCTGGATGGAATTTGGCCTGTTGTCCATCCCCCTCCCTCCTCACAAAAATGACCCTTAGGGGAGCTATCTCAGATGCTCTCACTTTCCCTGTGCTTATAAAGATGCTCGTGCATGTGAGATCTTAGAGGAAAAGTAAGAGGGTGCAAGATTTTTTTTCAGTCACCCTCAAGAATTTCACACTTTCGTAATAGCCCACACTTAATGTTTGAAGTTCTTTAAATTCACAAAGAAGCTGACTTTATCAGCACATAAGGTATCTGCTGGCTTCCACCCAGGTAACAAAGATGTTTGGGCACGATTTCTCTTTCTAGGATTCTATGTCACTGTTCAGTTGCTGGCTGTGCAACCTCAATTTCGCGACGGATTTGAGAAAAGTCATGATTTTACATTCTGCTAGCCTTTACTATTGTAATACTAGAAGCATTACATTTCAAATCTCTCTAAATCTCTGAGCAGAAATTATAAGTTGATACAACCACATGTGAAAATAATGGCTGAAGAGAGCACAGAGGGGGAGGGCTCTTGCCTTGCATGTGGCTAGCCCAGGCTCCACCCCCACCACCACACTGGGTTCCCTGGGCACCACCAGGAATAATCTCTCACCCAGGAGTAAGCCCGAGGAACTGCTGGTGTGGCCCAAAAATGAAAGAAAGAAAAAAATAGGAAGTTTCTAATAAAAGCAAATACAAAGTGATTTTATGATTGAGAAATCCCACTCCTAAGTATATTCTCTAGAAAAGTGAACACATATGCTCAGAAGGCAACTTGGATAACAATGTTCAAAGATAATTTCTCTGCTATAGATCAAACTGGAGATAAACATTATGTCTGTCAATAAGACAATGCAAACAAAAGTGTGCTATATTATTACAGCAGAATACTATATAGTTGCTAAAATATTGTACTTGTGTTAACAATGGTTAACTTAAAACACATTTTTAAAGTATTTTATTATACCACTGTGAGATATACAATTACAAAGACATACAATTAAAAAGTTAATATTTGGGTTTGGTCATACAGTGTTCCAGCACCCATCCCTCCACCAGTGCCCATCTCCCACCAGCAACATCCCGGTTCCCTCCCCTCTCCCCCATCCCACCTCTATGGCAGGTTCTTTATTTCTTTCCCTCTCTCTCTCTTTCTCTTTTCCTTCCCTTCCAGACTATGGATTACAGAACATACATTAAAGGGAACTTAAAATACATTTTAAATTAAGAAAGTCAGGGGGGAAAGGAATTTTTTAGCAAGTTCACGTTTTAAAAAATTTTTAAAAAGAGGAAAAAATAACTTTAAAGAATTTTTAAAAACTGGTGATAAGGATATCTAATATTTACCTATACACTTACAGGCAAATGGCAATATTTACCTGCACATTTACAGGTAACCTAATATTCACCTGTACATTTACAGGTAAACCTCACATTTACAGGTACATTTACATTTACATGGAGAAATTTTTGGAGGTGATAGAAATATTATATGTTTTATTTCAGTAGTGATTACATGAGTGAAACTGGCTGTTGAGTTCTGAGGCACACAGAAAACCAAGCAAAGAAAATAGCAGGGGCGAAAAGGGAGGTTCAGGTGGAACTTCCGTGATCTTCCAAAGTTCACGCAAATATGCTTCATGACAGCACTGCCTTCCTGGAGGAGCTGTAGGCACAGCTCAACAGCAAAGCTAAAGGTCGTGATAAGAATATGAATGAACTATCAAAAGCCCAAGCTTTATATATCTGACAGTTCCCAGATTAACCTTTCTGTAAGCAGAGTGCTCCAGGCCAAGGCAAAAGCCCAACTATAAAACCAACTTAGTAAAGCCAGCCCCTAGCACATGGGTGGTGCTAAGGGAAGTAACTTTAGAAACGCAATTGTCAATCAGCAAATAATGGGAGGGAGCTGCAGGGAAGGACCCTCGGATCAGAGGTGACATAGGATTGGGGAAGGAGGCTGTTCATGGGCACTTCAGTGAAGGGGTGAGCTGTAACTTGGCACATCAATACCAGAAACTTCAACACAGCTGTAACCCTACTACCTGAAACATAAAAATTTAAAAAAAATTAAAAAACCAAAATGCTCCCTGGAGGTTGGCCTGTATACATTTCTTTAAATAAGTGTTTTTAGAATGACTGCATTTATCTGCATAACATAAATATATGTACATATTAAGATACCAATATCCAAGGTCAAGTGAAACATATATCAGGAGGTCTGGTCAAAGGTGGAAATTATCACAAACGTGTGGGAGTCAGAGGCTAGGTAAGACAGAAAATGGAACAGTGTGCTAACAATTGTCCAGGGTACTAATGCCAACCTAGAACTGAGCATTAAATAGAGGCAAAAAGATACACATGACAACCCTTTAATGTATGTTCTGTAATCCATAGTTTGGAGGGAAGGAAAAGAGAAGAGAGAGAGAAAGGGAAAGAAATAAAGAACCTGCCATGGAGCAGGGCTGGGGGAGGGGGAGGGAACCGGGGACGTTGGTGGTGGGAGATGGGCACCGGTGGCGGGATGGGTGCTGAAACACTGTATGACCAAAACCCAAATATGAACTTTTTAATTGTATATCTTTGTAATTGTAAAAATAAAAAATTAAAAAAAAAAAAAATGACCCAGATTAAAAATAAATAAATAAATGTTTTTACTTCTCAAAAAACCCAATTAACAAAACAATAAAGTGACATTATTATTGGGTTGGAAATATGCATGTTTTCTTAGAAGATATTTAACGATATTTACATGTTATTCTTTCTTTTCTCTATTGACTACTAGACAGGTATCAGTTCAATAAACATATGTGACATGTATTTTCTATGAACTCATAGTGTTAAAAAGTAGATAAACTGTCCCATTTATATTTAGGCTTATTTATATATTTAGGTTTATTCATAGATTTGGTTCACACCCAATGGTGCTCAGGAGTTACTCTTGTTTCTGTATTCAGGACTCACTCCTGCGGTGCTTGGATATCATATGGGATGCCAGGGATCAAACCTAGGTTGGCCATGGGCAAGGCAAATGCCCTGCCCACTATACTATCTCTAGAACTCATGAACTTCTTAAACTTTAGACCTTTTTACAGCTAACAAATTGCTTACCATAAACTTCCCAAAGATTGCAACATTAAGAATGATTGCAACATTCTCTCTCTCTCTCTCTCTCTCTGATGAGATCCCAAAGCTTAGTGAACATATTTCCAATATGCACTTTGCAAAGTTAATTATATTTTATTTAAATATTTCATGTGCCCTAATAGGTAATGTACCAAAGGAAAATTTTCTTCTCCTTAAAAAATTATATTTTGGTCTTTCTTGCAAAAAAAAAAGTACTGGAGTAATACTTTGCATTATATATTATGATAATCAACTTTTCAACCTGTACTTAAGTCATTGCCTCAGATTTTCAAATACATAATATCTTAGGACATTTCCAGTCTGCTTCTATAATTACTATCACATGCATTGATTCATATAAGAATGTATTTTACCTGGTATATCATAATTACCATGAAAATGGTAGTGAAAATCTAAACAATATCTGACACTGCAGAGTTTTTCTTGTTATGTCAAATAAACTACTTACCACTGACACCTGCAGAAAGCCTTAGATTTCTGGCTCTGGAGTTGGGGTTTGCTGCTTTCTCGTCTAGTTCCTACACTGGAAAGGATACAGTTTCATAAAAGCAGGCTCGGACAGCCATGAACATGGGGAAGAACTACCATTCTAGGAACTGCCTCTGCACACTCAGTGCCTAGTGTCAGTCAAAAATCCTTCTCTGATCTCACAAACAATTCATTTTTCTGGACTGGACATTTATAGGTGTCTATGGACTGGCCTTCTGGGAGTAACAATTTAATATCTCTCTATGAAGCTGTTCTGGGACTCCTCAGAACACAGGCACAATTCAAGGACAAAAGGCTAAATAGAAGATATACAAATGAAAAGCAACTAATTCCTTTGTGGGTTCATTAAGGTCATGGCAATCAACTTTTCCCACAATGCAATGAGAAGATCAGCTTCCTATCTCTTTGGGGACACATGTGAATGAATTTCAGCATGAAATTGTTCTTGTTAGGAATCTTGAGTGGCTGAGTCTGTCTGCCTGCCTGCTGGCCTGCCCGCCCCGCCCGCCTGCCTGCCTGCCTGTCTATCTCTCTGTCTGTCTGTCTGTCTGTCTGTCTATCTGTCTCTCTCTGTCTGTCTGTCTATCTGTTTCTGTATCTCTGTCTCTCTGTCTGTCTAACTCTCTCTCTCTCTCTCTCTCTCTCTCTCTCTCTCTCTCTCGCTCGCTCGCTCTCTGTCATACCAGAGAGGAACTAGAGGGACTGGAGTGGATAGTACACCTGGGGGATAAGGCATTTGCCTTGTACATAACTCATCTGGGCTTGATCCCCAGCATCACATTTGGTACTCTGAGCACCCCAGGAGTGATCCTTGAGCACAAAGCCAGCCAGGAGTAAGCCCTGTGGCCTTACTCCTGAGAGGGAAGATTGCTGCTTTTACACGTTTTAGTACTGACCTTGATGTGCACTTGGTGAAACTCCTGAGTACAGGAGTTTCAGAGCTTTGGCCTGTGTCTGGCTGAGTTGCTGAAGCAAGGACATTATTCTCCCATGGTTATTGAAGAACATGTGATTGTTACCTATGCTAATATAAGGGAGTGTCTTGGTAGACTGGAGCTCAGCAAAATCACAAAGTTTGACAGAGCTTTCTTGTCTCATGTGATCAGTCAGTCTGGGCTTTTATTTTCAAAGGGTTCCAGAGATTACAGGCCTTTCTTGGAAATATTGGGAATGCATGACTCGTAAAAGTGACTTTGGGAAACCTCCAGAAGTTCTTTGAAATAAATTATTTTTGGAATAAATCCAGTACAGTAATAAATGTGGATAAAACCAGCTGTTTACAGCTGTGTCTGAGATTTGTGTTCTTCCGCTGGAAAGTTGGTTTTGAAAGGAAAGGGACCAAAGCCACATTTCTCTTTAGGCTCCTGCTGGAGATTGTGCTCTCATTCCCCACGTCATCTCTCTCCACAGAGACCCAGTAGCCGGATGGATTTTCTGGGTGGAAAGTGGGTGTTTTAAGATTCTCTTCACTGGAGTGAATAATTGAAAGTCGAGAGTGATGTGTTAGTGTTTCTTTGAAGGATGTAATTAGGTAATATCATGCAAGAAGGAAACTGTCATGAAGCTAATAAAATGCAAATGAGAAAGAACTGCAGTACCGCTCATCTGCATCATCTCATTTGCAGAATTTAAGGTAAAACAATAGAGATGAAACAAGCAGTTGCATATAGTCATTGCATGCCGAAGCACCCTGACCTCCTGCTATCAATCAAGAGGAGTAGCCGCCACTGAAACTGTATCTTTGCTCTACTTGGCTCAAAAAATAAGAAGAGGGATTTAAAAATGTACTGGTAATTTTTATTATCAATAGCTTTCAAACTTTCATAAGTGAAGATTTGGTGTGTAAACATTTGAGTATATGGTCTGCCCACACACAAATAGTCTTACCCACAAAAGTGTCATTAAAATATTTCTTAGACACTTCCTAAAGCGATTTTAATGTCAGGATCTGACTTAGTCTCCAGAACATAGTTTCTACAATGCTACTGTGATATTTATACTTCCTGTCTGGCCTCTTCTGGCTGATGAATTTATTGTTTGAGTTTCAAAAGTTGCCATCTCCCTGACCCATGTCTTTGAGATCTGTTAGTTAGGAAACACGTTTACTTTATTGCTATTCCTTGTGGTTATATAAATTTAATTACTCCTAGGTAATAAAATTATATAGTTTACAGGCTGAAAGCCTAGATATAACTTTCAACAAAAGTCATATTTATTCTTAGTATCTCCAGTTATTTTGAGCTCTTCTCTGAACTTTTTCAAGTTATGGTGAACGCTTTTTTTTGTAGCATGGCCACAAAAAGTATTAAATCCTTTCGTAGATACGCGTTCGATAAAGTTTTGTGTCTAGGGTAGTTTTGAATAGTCTTCTTCTTTTCATGGGCCTTTTTAAAATTTACTTTTCTTTATTTAAACACCGTGATTTACAAAGTACAAAGTTTTTCACAATACAGTTGTTAGAAAGATTCATTGTTCAATACCAATCCCACCACCAGTTGCTCCCACCAAGAGACCCTCATTTCCCACCGGCCCCCTACCCCTATACCTGCTCCCCTATCCAGCACTAATTATACTGGCCATTACAGACCAATAGTATTGATAAAGTCGTTACTTTTTTCTGGGCTGGTATGTGCAATTCTGACCCATTTGTGTTCTTGCTTTCACTTTCTGAATTTCTAGAAAGTAGTGGGATTTTGAAGGTCTTTAGACAGATGTATGTGGTCTATGGGTCAGTATTCAATAACGGAGTCCTTGAGTTGAATATGATATCAAAGAGTCTTCCATACTGTTGGTGTACTTTAAAATTATTTACAAAGGACCTAATTGCGATTATTTAATTCGGAATCTCTTTTTTGCTTGACAAACAAAAAGGGGGAAATGAAATGCTTTCAGTGGAAATCAGAGTTTACATTTTGAAATTTGGTCTTTTCCTCAGCGGATATATAATAGATAACATTCCATCGTGATGGACAGATAATATTCCATCATGATCCTGAGTAGCAACAGTGAAATGCAACTGTTTGCGACTAGACACACAATCATCAGGATAGCGATCAATATTCCTTGGACCTTTGATTTTCAGTGCTGTATTCAACCAATTACATAAAATCGTGAACATTTTATTATAAAATAGGCTTTGTCCTCGGCTACTTTTGCCCAACTGTTAGTGTCACTGCCCTGCTCTGTTTATTCTGCTCTCTTCAGTCCAGTGATAATCCTGCTCCATTCTATTTTGTTATCCTTTATCATCTGTGCCAAGGACCTTTTTCAGCATGGAGTGCTACCTTTGTCACTACTGAGCCTAGTCAATGTACGTTTGTTTTCTTTTTTTTTTTTTTGGGGGGGTTACAGCCCACTGTGCTTAGGGCTCACTGCTGGCTCTGTGCTCAGGCCTCAAATCTGGTGGTACTCAGGGGCCCACGTGTGGTGCTGGGGATGGAACAGAGGTCAGCAGCACACAACACAAGCACCTTAGCCCCTGAAGGATCTCTCTCCTGCTTAGCGCCAAGTCACTTCATCAGGACAAGGGTAAACAGATCACTTTTCCTCTATTTAATGCTCTATTTTATGGCTTAATTTTTAATTTTATTGAAATAAACTTGTATGAAGTTTATTTTTATTTCTGGAAATATATTCAAAAGAAATGAAAAGAGTATACTGAAGCAATATCTGAACTTTTTGTTTATTGGAGCATTATTCACAGTAGCTATCCTTTTCGTAGATACGCCGTTCGATAAAGTTTTGTGTCTAGGGTAGTTTTGAATAGTCTTCTTCTTTTCATGGGCCTTTTTTAAAATTTACTTTTCTTTTATTTAAACACCGTGATTTACAAAGTACAAAGTTTTTCACAATACAGTAGCTATGATATGATCTACAGTCCAGTAGATATGGAAACAATTTGAGCATCAATGGATAAAATAATTAATTAAATGTAATTTCTATTTTCTATTTTCATTTATATACATATGAATATCATTCCACCATAAGAAACAAGTAAATTCTGCCATTTGCAAAGACATGAAAAGGCCCTGAATGCATTATACTTTATGGAACCTGCAGCCTTTAATAGTCTGTGTCTGTCTTTGATTTTTGTCATTCTGAGAACAATGAATCTTGAAATTTTCCTACTTGAGTCTATTTTTTGCTTGGATTCTTGTATTTGGTTGTCTTTATTCCTCAAATCTGGGAAATTTTTATCAATGATTTAACTATTCACTTTCATCAAATTTACCTTTATAGTTCTCAGAGATCCTGATGCCTCTTATATTGTTTCTTCTAAATTAATAGATCTCAGTGTATTGTTCATTTCTCTTCAGACTTTCCCCCACTGACTTTATTTTATAGATGTTTCTTTTTTTGTAAGCAAACAGATTTTATTTGGATGCTTTTAGTAAGGGAAGGCAGGAGAACAGAGAGGAGAGAGAGAGAGAGAGAGAATACAGGCTCCTCCAAGGGTGGAGGAAGCCCCAGTACACACATCCCAGAGTTACATATGAAAGCACAAAAGTCCACTTCTCAAGAGAGGAGATGGGGATATTGGGGAGGGACCACACGGGCTTGGGCACCACATTTGCTTCGGCCACATGGGCACAAGCAGCACATGGGCTCAGGCAGCATATGCACCTTTATAGATGTTTCTTTGATCTCATCTAGGAAGACCTTGATCTATTGAAGACCTCAGCTACTGTTATTCTGATGCCTAGGCCTCTGTTTCGGTTTTGCTATGACACCTACCATATTATTCATTTCTGACTGGAGTTTTCTCATTTTGCTCTCATATTTTCTTGCACTTTGCTGAGTTTCTTGTACTGCGCCATCATTCCTTTGATCTCATTAAATGTCTTACCACAGAGTCACTAAAGTCATTCTCTGAAGATTTACAGGGCTAGCTGGTGTTGGTTGAACCTTCCATGTTATTTTTATGGCTTAATTTTTAAGTTTATAATTGTCATTTCCTGAGCAGACATTTTCCTAAAAGGCAATAGAATCAAAAGGTGTTCATAAAATCACATTACTGTTATTTTAATACATCTTTGCAATATAATTTTTAAATAAAATGCTGATTTAAAAAATTTTTATTTTTACAATTACAAAGATATACAATTAAAAAAGTTCATATTTGGGCTTTGGTCTTACAGTGTTCCAGCACCCATCCCGCCACCAGTGCCCATCTCCCACCACCAATGTCCCCGGTTCCCTCTCCCCTCCCCAGCCCTCCTCCATGGCAGGTTCTTTATTTCTTTCCCTTTCTCTCTCTTTCTCTTTTCCTTCCCTTCCAGACTATGGATTACAGAACATACATTAAAGGGTTGTCATGTGTATCTTTTTGCCTCTATTTAATGCTCAGTTCTAGGTTGGCATTAGTACCCTCGACAATTGTTAGCACACTATTTCATTTTCTGTCTTACCCAGCCTCTGACTCCCACACGTTTGTGATAATTTCCACCTTTGACAAGACCTCCTGATATATGTTTCACTTGACCTTGGATATTGGTATCATAATATGTACATATATATTTATGTTATGCAAATAAATGCAGTCATTCTGCATCTGTCTCTCTCCTTCTGGCTAATTTCACTCAACATAATCTTCTCCGTGTCCATCCATTTATAGGCAAATTTTATAACTTCATTTTTCCTAACAGCTGCATAGTATTCCATTGTGTAGATGTACCAAAGCTTCTTTATCCAGTCATCGATTTTCGGGCACTCTGGTTGCTTCCAGATTCTGGCTATTGTGAATAATGCTGCTATGAACATAAAAGTAGGGATGGTATTTCTGCTGAGTATTTTTGGTTTCCCAGAGTAGATTCCCAGGAGTGGTATGGCTGGGTCAAATGGGAGGGTCAAAAAACATATGAAAAAATGCTCATCATCACTAATCATCAGAGAGATGCAAATCAAAACAACAGTGACATATCACTTTACACCACAGAGACTGGCACATATTCAAAAGAGCAAGAACAACAAGTGTTGGCGTGGATGTGGGGAAAAGGGGACACTTATCCATTGTTGGTGGTAATGCCGGCTGGTACAGCCTTTCTGGAAAACAATAAAATGCTGATTTTATTACATATTCTTACCAGTCTTAGTCTTAACTCTAACAAAGTCTTAACTCTAATAAAGTCTTAGAGTTACAACTTGATTATCATATCTTTCAACTTATAGATAATCTAATTGACAAAGCCAGTTTCCATTGTCAAACCAATCAACCACAGCAGAAAATGTGGCTATATTTTAATTAAAATCTACATATTGGAAGCCATGGAGATAGTAGGGAGGGCAGGGCACTCACCTTGCATGCAGCCGAATAAGGTTTGATCCCTGGCATCCCATATGGTCCTCTGAGTACCCCGCTAAGAGTGACTCCAAATACAGAACCAGGAGTAACCCTGAGTATCACTGGGTGTAGCCCAAATACAAATAGCCAAATATATAACCTATATATTAGGTTATTTATATTATATATATTATATATCATATATTATATATACATAATATATATTATGCAACCACAATCCCATGACAGTCATCCACTACTGGTTTCTTATTTTTAAGATAAATGAATAGAAAAGGACACAAAACACACAGATTTTCCATGAATGAAATGAAATATTACTGCCTTCACTCATTCAAAGTTGTGGTCTTCTTGTTTTGTTCTCACCACACAAGCTCTCATGAAACACATAAGCTTGGTCAAAAAATAGAAAAGGCGAGACCCACCGCTGCGCAGCTCGGCCCCCCGTGGAGCAGCCCATGGAGTTCCAGAGTGCCCTGGCCATGTCCAACATAGCTTCTAGGGTTCGCTCACATGTGTGTGGGGGGGCACGCTGGCCAGACTTGGAGTGGGGATTTGGGCTCCTCCACCTATTCATCCACCTCAATGTCAGCAGGCATGGCTGCAAGCTCCCAGCCACCACAATCAACAGCTGGAAGAGAGACACTCCAGACCCACAGCTGCACTGCTGCACAGCTGCTGAGTGGCCGCGCAATAGTCTTAGACAATAATGGAAGTTAGGACCAGGTCCTTCCCAGGATCTTTCACATTTATACACTGTAATGATCATTCTAGTTGCAACAAAATGGGGAGGTTGTGGGGAATGAGAAATTATAATGTCACACTAGAACTCACTATTGAATATACATATAGAGATATCATAAATCATTAATATATGTATGTCAAGCCACAAACTGTAAGAGAAGAGAGAGAAATACAGGGATAGAGACAGAGAGAAAGAGAAAGAAAATTTGCCTGCAATAGGGGCAGGCTGGGGTTGGGTATGGGGGAGTGTTTGGATGTTGGTGGTGGGAATGGGGCACTGGTGGAGGGATGGGTGCTGCAGCACTGTATGACAGAGACCCACTTATGAACATCTTTGTAATCATATATCTCACATGGTATAAAAATTAAGGGGGAAAATCTAATTTCCATGTACCACTGTCAAATATCACTCTTACGTACTTTTAATTATTAAAGAATTTAAAGGAACTATGGTTCATCTATACAATGGACTACTACATAGCTGTTAGGAAAGATGAAACTATGAAATTCACTTATGAGTGGATGGACATGGAGATGATCATGTTGAGTGAAAGAGTTGGAAGGAGAGGGAGAGAATAGAATGACAGCACTCATTTGTGGAATTTTTTTTAAAAACCATAACATGAGACTAATATCCAAGTACAGTAGAAACAAGGGCCAGGAGGAGTCCACGGTTGGAAGCCAGCCTCAAGTGCTGGGGAGGAGGCAGTTGTAATAGAGAAGGGACCACTATGACAAAGATGGTTGGAAGTGGTCAAGCTGGATAAGAACTGTGTGCTGAAAACAGGCAAAGGAATGAACATTATTACTTGTCAGTATCTGTATTGCAAACCATAATGCCCAAATGGGAGAGTGAGAGAGAGAATGAGAAACAGGAAGAAAAAGAGAGAGAGAGAGAGAAAGTACCTGCCACAGAGAAAGGTGGAGGGAGTGTGACAGGAGGGAATTGGTGTGGGAAATGCAAACTGGTGGAGGATGAGTGTTAGAACATTGTATTCCTGAAACCCAACATGAACAACTCTGTAACTATGTTTATCATGGCAATTCAATAATAATCTTTAAAAGTAATAATAAAAATTGGACTTCCTAGGGAAAAAAGATAAAGGAAATAGAAGAGGTGAGATTTTATTGAGAACATATTACCAGTACTTGTGCTGAAATGACTACAAGAGTATGCTACCTGCACGGCAGAGCCTGGCAAGCTACCCGTGTCGTATTTGACATGCCAAATACCAGTAACAATTATAGACCTCATTCCCATGACCTGATGGAATGGATTGAGGCTCTTTATGTTCCTGGAGCAAGCAGATGCCCTTGGGCTCTACTAGCATTAGACAGGACATATGGAGATGTTACTGGTGCCCACTCGAGCAAATCGATGATGAACGGGAAGACAGTGATACAGTGAAGACAGTGTGCTGAAATATATATAATAGAGACAGTATATTACCCTTGGACAGCATTGCTAATGTGGAATCAAGCCAAGATTAGAAATAAGATCTCCTAAAGGATAAAAATCATTCTCATTAGAACTACATAAAATTTTTACTTAAGTTAATTTGTCTTCATTTTTTATTTGTTTGTTTTTGCTTTTTGGGTCACACCCAGTGATGCTCAGGGGTTACTCCTGGCTGTGTACTGAGGAATTACAACTGGAGGGTTCTCGAGGGACCATATGGAATACCGGGGATGGAACTGTATTGGCCATGTGCAAGGCAAAGACCCTACCCACTGTACTAGTGCTCTGGTCCCTAATTTGTTTCAGTTTGAAGTGATCATGAGAGATGCCAGATCTTAATTTATAAAACTTATCATGAGTTGAAAATGAAAATTACCCATGAGAAACACTTAACAGAAATCTGGGAAGGACTGCCAGTTACACTGGAGAGCCTTGAAAAAAAAAACTTTTCCCAACTCATGATGTAAATTATCACTTTGTTTTGTACCCTGAGGTAAAGAGTTTTGGGGTGGTTGAGAAGTGCGGGAGGAAAGTGGCAAGAAATGAAGAACTGGAAAAAAATTTATTAACAACATAGACTAGATCACTTGATCACTTGATATCCCGTTAGTCATCGATTTGCTCCAGCAGGCGCCAGTAACATTTCCATTTGACCCTATCACGTGCCAGTGTAGCCCAATGGCATCTGGTTGCAGGAATGCAACGAGCCTCAAACCGTTCCTTCAGGGTCTTGACAAGGAAGTCTGACCATCTTGTATGTGGGCGGCCACTTGATCTTTTGACATCCCATGGGATCCAGTTGGTAACGGCTCTAGTCCAGCGGTCATCTCCAAATCACATTACATGTCCAGCCCATCTGATTTTCAATGCCTTGGCAAACGAGACAGAGTCCCTGACTCTGGAACAGCGATGTAGGTTGGAGTTCCAGATTCCTTCTTTCACTTGAGTGAGGCGTGATATTCCAAGCATAGCTCTTTCGATTCCTCTTTGGGAGACCTGAATAGCATTTCATCCTGCTTTCGTAGGGCCCAGGTCTCTGAGGCATATGTTAATGCAGGGAGAATGGTGGAGTTGAAGAGATGTGGATGTCTCCCTTCTTGAACAGTAAAACTGTCTTGCTGGTTTTCCAATGGGAGGGCACCTTGCATTCGGACAGGTAGCGTGTGAAGAGCCAAGCCAGTGTATTGACGAGTACTGAAGGCAGATTCTTCAGGTGTTCGGGTCTGACTTTGTCTGGGCCTGGTGCTCTTCCCTTCTTTACTAACGAAATGGCATGTTGGATTTCAGAAGGGAGAACGTTGGGAATGACATATCCATCCTGTGGAATTTGGTATGTGGGCAGGTGGACGTGGCTATCAAAGAGATCTAAGTAGAAGTCATGGATAATCTTCTCCATTGCCTTTCTGGAAGTTGTGATAGATCCATCAGGAAGTTGGAGGGCAGTAATCTTGGTCTTATAGTTGGCGAAGGACAGACAGGCATTGCGAATGCTTTTCCCAGCCTCTGCTGCATCTTCCAGTATTTCTGCTCTTCTCTCTTTGAGGTCTTCCTTTATCACTTCTCTGCACTGCTTTGCAAGCTTGGATGTTAGCATTTGGTCGCCTGAGGCTCGCACCTTGCCACATTGGCGAATGAGCTTGAGAGTTTTTGAAGACAGGTGTCCTTTGTGTTTTTTTCTCTCTCGGCATTCTTCACACAATCATGGAGGTGATGAACTAGTCGGTTGTATTTTTTCATCGATGTCATCAATGATGGTATCTTCCCATGTTGCTGCAGTGGTGCCAAAGAGTTCCCAGTTGGTGGTCATTCAGGGAGTTCTCTTCTTAAACTTTGCAACCTTTTCTCCCCATTGCGTGAAGTAGAATTTTGCATGAAGGAGATGGTGGTCTGATCCTGTTTGGAATTTTGGGACAACAGCAACATTGGTCAGGCAAAATCGTCGATTGAAGATGATGTGGTCAGTTTCATTGTGGAACTGTCCACCAGGGGATTCCCATGTCCAATGTTTCGATTCAACCTTCTCGAACTGTGAGTTCCCATGAATGGAGTTGGTGGACATGATGAACTCAGATAGTCTCTCACTCCGTTCGTTCCATTCTAGGCCATGGGTCCCAATGTGTAGTTCTTTGGCCAATCTTCTCGGTCCTATCCTGGCATTAAAATCACTGACTATGATCTCGTAGAAGGTGTAATCTTTTTTATAGAACTCCAGTTCCATGTAGAATTTCTCAGTTTCTTCTTCCTTGTATGTGGATGTTGGTGCGTAGACAACGAAGATAGAAATTGCTGGCAGTGGGCCACATCTCTTCAAGTCTTAAAAAGAAAAAGAAAACTTCATGTAGTACTCTCTATTTGTAAAGGAATAAACTAGTTACAAAAGAATTGATTTATAAAAGATACTATCATTAATTGTAACTAATTAATAGCCATGGCCTCAAATACTAGATTTGTTAAAATTAAGCTACACTGCTACCATTTACCAGATGGTTTCTGGATTCA
This sequence comes from Cryptotis parvus, assembly GCA_021461705.1. NCBI lineage: Eukaryota > Metazoa > Chordata > Mammalia > Eulipotyphla > Soricidae > Cryptotis > Cryptotis parvus. The sequence continues at coordinate 32,538 of JAJIBD010009679.1, forward strand.
GCAAAAGTATAACCAGTGATTAACTGGACATTTCTCAAAATAAATTACTGAAGGTGCTTGTTTTGCAAGAAACCAATCCTTATTTGATTCATGGCACCACATATTATCTCCTGAGGAGTCCAGGAGGGAGTGATCCCCGAGTACAGAGTCGGGAATAAGTCCTGAGCATCACTAGATTTGCCCCACCCCCAAAAGGAAAAAGGAAACGAAACAAAAAATTAATTAGCTGAACCAACTAAAAGACAAAAGAAAGAGATGAAATTTTTAGGTTTCAGCTAGATATACTAGACTTCCTAAAAATGTTTTAGTTGCATCATTTGAAGATCACCTAAAGATAAATAAGAATGAAAGCAAAGCTAATTACTCATTTTCTAATAAAAACTTTATCACCATAAAAAGTTGAAAGAACCTCAGAAATGATCACAATAGTGGTCATATGTCTCAGTCAAGGTCTCTAACCTAGTAATAAGTCCTTGTTTCCAGAGATTTTGACTATATTTATTTTTAGGCACTCTTTTTTGTAGTTTCTCCAGTTTCTTCCCCTTTATACTAAGAAATATACTGAATCTGAAGCTTCACCAGTAACTTATTGAAAAAAAACTCAGGCTCCACCCCCTTTCCCATTTATTTCTTGCTCTATTAACATTGTCTACAATTTTCACCAAGAACATTGATTTCACTATTTTGTAGCCACAATTATTCCAAATAAATAATATAATAGTAAGATAATTTATATGGGGTATGCAAGTGATTTTCATATGCCAAGACTAGCTATGAATCCACTGCCTATTTCAGTTTGGCTCTCTCTGTTTTCCTTCGCTTTCATTTTTATTTATTTATTTATTTTGCTTTTTGGGTCACACCCAGCGACGCTCAGGGGTTACTCCTGGCTCTGCACTCAGGAATTACTCCTGGCGGTGCTCGGGGAGCATATGGGATACCGGGGATCGAACCCGGGCCGGCATGGGCCAGCCACGTGCAAGGCAAATGCCCTACCCGCTGGACTACCGCTCCGGCCCTATTTATTTATTTTAATATTTTATAATATAACCGTGAGATATACAATTACAAAGATGTTCATGTTTGGGTTTCGGTCATACAGTGTTCCAGCACCCATCCCCCACACCAGTGCCCATTTCCCACCACCATTGTCCCCAAACCTCCCCTCCCCTAGGATGCCACTATGGCAGGTTCTTTATCTCTTCTCTCTGTCTGACTCCTCCTCTCTCTCTCTCTCACTCTCCCTCTTCTCTCTCTCCTTCTCTTACACATTGTGGATTGCATTACATACATTTAGAGGTTATCATGTGTATATTTTTGCCTATATTCAATGCTCAGTTCTAGGCTGGTATGATCATTTTTGACGATTATTAGCACACTGTTCCCTTTTCTGTCTTACCTAACCTCTGACTCCCACACATTTGTGGTGGATTCCACCTGTTGACAAGACCTCCTGATTCATGTTTTGCCTGACCTTGGATATTGGTATTATAATATATATTCATATATATGTATACATGCATATACATATATATGTATACACATACACATAAATACATATATACACATATATATACATATATACATATATGTATATACATATGTACATGTGTACACATGTACATATACATGTATACATATGCACGTGTGTATACATGTATACATATGTGCATGTGTACATATATACATGTATATACATATACGTGTACACATATACATACATGTATATGTACATGCATGTATATTACATGTGTATGCATGTATATGTACACATGTACATACATATATACATATATACATACATGCATACATGCATACATATATATTTATGTCCTGCAAATAAATGCAGCCATTCTATATCTGTCTTTTTCCTTCTGGCTAACTTCACTCAACATGATCTTCTCCATGTCCATCCATTTATAGGCAAACTTCATTTTTCCTAACAGTTGCATAGTATTGCATTGTGTAGCAGCAACACCATCTGCACTTTTATTTTCATAGCAGTTTGGCTCTCTAACAAATGAGAGGTTACATCTGAACAGGCAAGTCTTAAGAATAAAGAAATTGAGGTAAAATTTTGCCAATATAATGTCAGAATTTAGACTGAAATCGCTGTTCTTCACTTTTCTGTTCTGGTTTGTGGATTTCCAATAGGCATCTGAGATGAGAACAAAAGCAAAATCATAAAGGCAAATCTTCTAAAACATATATTTAGTCCTTCATGACAACATGACAAGGTAGGAAAGAGAGAAAGTTGAGAGAACTCTTTGTTCTTCATACAATCTTTAACCAAGACCACCAACAATTCTTTTCGGGCTCTGGTTATATAACCTAGCAGCTTGTCACATGAAGTCTGAATGCTACCCAGTCACAATTAAAAGTTTCATTGGGCACTATTAAAACTTTCAAAGTCAATGAGTTGGAGTAGCAGTGGCAAATGAGTGGCAATGGGGATTGTTAAATAGTCTGTGTTTACAAGATACATCAATGGTAGGAGTACGCAAATTAAAAGATTTCTCCTGCGACAGCAAGTCACTGGGAAACTCATTTAATCACATCCCTAAATAATTAGAAGCTCCATGCCTTCATTAAGAGCCAAAAATAAGTGCCTGCACCATGTGCAGGTAAATGACAGCAGGGACATGCAAAAGTTGTTTTCTAGTTCAGACTCAGGAAAAAAAGAGTCATTTTTATTGGTTAAAGCAAAACCTTCCCTGTAATAATTTTGTGATTATGCACTCATTAGGAGCCATGAGAGAGCTCAGGAAGCCCAGAGCTCTCATAAAGTATACTGTTATTTCCATCTCCTCCTCAATAACAGTTTTATGATAAAACTAACATAATGAGACTTAGTACTCTTCAGTTTTCATTTCCATGGGAATTCTCAGTGACATTAAACACATCAAGACTCGGACCAAAATGAATAATGGGCCAAGATTTGCAATACTGGAACTAGATAGATTTTTTAAAAATATTTTATTATACCACCGTGAGATAAACAATTACGAAGATGTTCTTGTTTGGGTTTCAGTCAGTGTTCCAGCAACCATCCCTCCACCAGTGCCCATTTCCCACCACCAATGACCCCAATTCCCTCCCCCCTTCCCCAGCCTACCTCTATGGCAGTTTCTTTATCTCTTTTCTCTCTTTCTCTCTCTCTCTTTCTCTCTTCCTTCTCTCACACATTATGGATTGCATTGCATACATTTAGAGGTTATCATGTGTATCTTTTTGCCTATATTCAATGCTAAGTTCTAGGCTGGTATTATCACTTTTGACAATTATTAGCACACTGTTCCCTTCTCTGTCTTATCTAACCTCTGACTCCCACACATGTATGGTAGATTCCACCTTTGACAAGACCTCCTGATTCATGTTTTTGCCTAATATTGGATATTGGTTTCATACTATATGTGTGTGTGTATATATATATTATATATATGATATAAATATATATTATGCAAATAAACGCAGTCATTCTATATCTACCTTTCTCCTTCTGGCTAATTTCACTCAACACGATCCACCTTTGATAAGACCTCCTGATCCATGTTTTGCCTGACCTTGGATATTGGTATCACACACACACACACACACACACACACACACACACATTGCAAATAAATGCAGTCATTCTGTATTTGTCTTTTTCCTTTTGGCTAATTTCACTCAACATGATCCTCTCCATGTCCATTCATCTATAGGCGAATTTTATAACTTCATTTTCCTAACAGTTGCATAGTATTCCATTGTGTAGATGTACCAAAGTTTCTTTATCCAGTCATCTGCTCTTGGGAACTCTGGTTGTTTCCAGATTCTGGCTATTGTGAATAGTGCTGCTATGAAAATAAAAGTGCAGATGGTGTTTCTGCTGTGTGTTTTTGACTTCCCAGGGTATCTTCCCAGAAGTGGTATGACTGGGTAGAATGGGAGCTCAATTTCTAGTCCTTGGAAGAATGTCCATATTGTTTTCCCAAAAGGCTGTACCAGTCGACATTCCCACCAACAATGGATGAGAGTCCCTTTTGGCCCGCATCCACGCCAGATTTGTTGTCCATGCCTTTTTGGATATGTGCCAGTCTCTGTGGTGTGAGATGATATCTCACTGTTGTTTTGACTTGCATCTCTCTGATGATTAGTGATGATGAACATTTTTTCATAGGCCTTTTACCCATTTGATTTCTTTCCTTGTCGAAGTTTCTGTTCATCTCTTCTCCCCATTTTTGATGGGGTTGGCTGTTTACTTTTGTAAAGTTCTACAAGTGCCTGACTGATATACTCTGGACATTAACCTCTTATCAGATGGGTATTGGGTAAATATTCTTTCCCATTCTGTAGACTGTCTTTGTATCTGGTCACTGTTTCTTTTGAGCTGCAGAAGCTTTTTAGTTTTATGTAGTCCCCTATGTTTATCTTTGCTTTCAATTGCTTTGTTAGTGTTTTATCTTTGAAGATGCCTTTAGCTTCAATGTTGTAGAGGGTTCTTCCTATATTTTCTTCAACATACTTTATGGATTCAGGTCTGATATTGAGATCTTTAATCCATTTTTATCTGACTTTTTATGCATGGTGTTGGACAGGGGTCCAAATTCATTTTTTCACATGTAGTTGCCTAGTTTTTCCAGCACCACTTGTTGAAGAGGCCTTCCTTGCTCCATATCATGCTTTTTGCTCCTTTATCAAAGATTAAATGATCGTGTATTTGAGGATGGGTGTCAGGATACTCAACTCTATTCCATAGGTCCACGGGTCTGTTTTTATGGTACTGTTTTTATAGATTTTGAAACCAAATATATTATTTGAAGTTTTGTTTGGAAGGAAGGAGTGAAAAGAATTAAGAAATTATTAAATTATCTTTTTAGGGCCGGAGTGATAGCCCAGCGGTGGGGCGTTTGCCTTGCACGCAGCCGGCCTGTGCCGGCCCAGGTTCGATCCCGGCATCCCATATGGTCCCCGAGCACCGCCAGGAGTAATTCCTGAGTGCAGAGCCAGGGGTAACCCCTGAGCATAGCTGGGTGTGACCCAAAAAAGCAAAAAAAAAAAAAAAGAAATAAAATAAAATTTTAAAAAAATTATCTTTTAACCATTATTTATGGAAAAGACTATGTCCATTTGGCAACTAGCAATTGTCCCTTGCTCTATGGCATCAACCTAATACAGTAGTGGTTGACTTATAAAAAAATCACTAAATTATAAAAGTAATTGTAATTGTCTAAGAAAGGTGAATAGGGTCCAAAAAGAGATTGCATCCTCTAGCAACAGTAGAACATGTTTCTTCTCAAGTTCACACTAGACAAGAAACAAGATAGGTCACATTTTTTGTCATGAAACACACTTTAACAAATAAAAAAGGATAGCTATCATACAGTGTACCAATCTATAATGGAACTAACTAGAAATCAGTAACAGAAGATGGCTATAAATTTCCAAAATATATAAAGATTAAACAATGTACTTCTAAATTATTCATGGGTCAAAGAAAAAAATCTTAAGAGAATTTAAGAATATATTAAACTAAGTGAAAATTAAACCCAACTTACAAAAGTTGTAAAAGAGTAAGTATATTATTTGAGTTAAATTTATATCATTAGGAACCGAGCAATAGTCTAGCAGGTAGGGCATTTGCCTTGCACGCAGCTGACCCAGGTTCAAATGCCGGCATCCCATATGGTCCCCAAGAACCACTAGAAGTAATTCCTGAATGAAAAGCCAGGAGTAACCCCTGAGCATCGCCAGGTGTGACCCAAGAAAAAGCAAAAAAATATATATCATTAAATATACATAAAATTGACTTGAAATTAATAACATCTGTCCTAGGAAACTAGACAAAAGAAAATTCACTCCAATCAGAAATCAATAAAATTAAAAATAGAAAAACAATAGAGGAAGTTCAATAAAAACAAAGTTGGCTCTTTGAAAGGAACAATTAACTAAACAACTCTCTAACCAAGCTAATTCACTTGATCACTTGAATCACTTGATCACTTGAATCCCGTTATTCATCTATTTGCTCAAGCGGCGCCAGTAACATTTCCATTGGACCCTATCATGTGCCAATGTAGCCCAATGGCATCTGGTTGATTCAGGAATATGAAGAGTCTCAAACCGTTCCTTCAGGGTCTTGACAAGGAAGTCTGACCATCTTGTAGGTGGGCGGCCACCTAGATAATTAAAAGGGAAATATATACGCTATTAATATTAGAAATGAAATAGGCAGCAACACTACAGATCTTATTGATGTTAAAAGGTTATAAAAGACTTTAAACAACTTTATGTTCATCTATTTGTATATTTAGATAAAGCAGACCCATTCCTTGAAAAAACAAGCTGCCAAAAGTTCATTCAATAAAATTTAAAAAAATAGAAATTCTGAGCTCAGTGAGAGCCCAGCCGCTCATGAGGTGCCCAGGAGGGATGGCGGGTTCTAGCCCAGGCCCGCCACCCCAGCAGAGCCTCACAACAAGCCAGAAGGCCCCCACTCCATGAGGACCTCCATTTTCCATATCCGGACTTCCCCCTTGTCAGAACTCCACCCAGCAGACCAGCCTATCACAGCCTGGCTCATCGAGATCCACCCTGCTGCAGTCTTTTTTAATCCAGCCCAGGTATGCTGATCCAGAGACAGACATGGGGCAGAGTTGCTACTGGCTCTCACTGTGCCCAGCCACTCATGAAGTGCCCGGGAGGAGGATGGCGGGTTCTAGCCCTGGCCCGCCACCCCAGCAGAGCCTCACAACAAGCCATTCAACCCCCACTCCATGAGGACCTCCATTTTCCACATCCGGACTTCTCCCTCGTCAGAGCTCCACCCAGCAGACCAGCCTATCATAGCCTATCACCAGCCTATCCAATAAATGCTGGATTTTGAGATGACTACAAGAGTATACTACCCCGGCACGGCAGAGCCTGGCAAGTTACCCGTGTTGTATTTGATATGTCATATACCGGTAGAGAGAGAGACAGACATGGGGCAGAGCTGCTGCTTGCTCTCCCTGTGCCCAGCCGCTCACAAGGAGCCCAGGAGGGATGGCGGGTTCTAGCCCTGGCCCGCCAGCCCAGCAGAGCCTTGCAACAAGCCAGATGATCCCCACTCCACGAGGGCCTCCATTTTCCACATCCGGACTTCTCTCTCGTCAGAACTCCACCCAGCAGACCAGCCTATCACAGTCCGGCTTGGCGCGGCCGCTTGCAGCAGTGCGGTTTATCATTAAATGCTGGACTTAGAGATGACTGCAAGAGTATGCTACCTGCACAGCAGAGCCTGGCAAGCTACCCGTGTTGTATTTGATATGCCAAATACCAGTAAAAATTATAGACCTCATTCCGGAATGGATTGTGGCTCTTTATGTTCCTGGAGCAAGCAGATGCCCTTGGGCTCTACTAGCATGAGACAGGACATATGGAGATGTTACTGGGGCCCGCTTGAGCAAATCGATGAACAACGGGAAGACAGTGTATTTTTACAGTGTACAGTGTATACCAATAGACCTCATTCCCATGACCTGATGGAATGGTTTGAGGCTCTTTATGTTCCTGGAGCAAGCAGGTGCCCTTGGGCTCTACTTGCATGAGACAGGTCATATGGAGATGTTACTGGTGCCCGCTCGAGCAAATCGACGATGAACGGGAAGACAGTGATACAGAAATTCTGAAACGTTCTGAATAAACCTGAATTTATTTATTTTTTTTTAATTTTTTTATTATACCATCATGAAACATACAATTACAAAGGTGTTTATAATTGGTTCTTGGTAACACAGTATTCCAGCACCCATCCCTCCACCAGTGCCCCATTTCCACCACCAATGTACCCCCCCCTCCCACCCCCAGGCCGCCTTAATAGCAGGTACCCCAGTTTCCTCTCTTTCTCTCTATCTCTCTCTCTCTGTCTCTGCATCTCTCTCCCTCTTATTTTACACATTGTGGCTAGCCCTGCAGATATTTAGAGTTTATCACTTAAGTCTCTTTGTGTATTAAACCTGAATTTAAAAAAGTCATCTGCCACCCTGATAGAGCCTCAGAAATGAGAAAAACCTCACCGCAGCCATTATCAAGTTTCAGACTCCACAGTTCATTAAAGCCCCACCCAAGAGAAAAGCCGATTTCAAGCCCAGATATGTGGATAGGCTCCTGTGGGGCTGGAACTGTGGCTGCTTCCCCACCTCAGACCCCTCTAAAAGGGGGAGGCACAGAAGAGCTATCTGTTGGCCATGCAATATCTCAAAGCCTGGTATACTGATATACCAGGTATCTCATCACATTTCATAGAACTAAGTATAGGGCATACAATCACAAGTGTGCGGGCATGATGTCTGGTCTGTGGGAACATATCAATAATTTCCTATACAGTGCGCTCAAAAGGGCACAATGGAGATTTCATAATCTCCATTGACTTTTGTCTAGGAACATATTCATTGACCGTATTTAGAGAATTAGCTCCAACAAGCAATATAGAATAGATTATTCAGTGTATGCATAAGACAAGTTCAAACAGAGGCTGAGAGAAATTGGAAATAAGTGTTGCCCGTAGGTACAGTGGTGATGGGTCTGGGGTTGACTAGTAGAAATCCATGATGTTCTAGAAACTCAGAAAGTGAATGCAAGAACAGAAATTGACCAGACTGCACATAACAACCACAAAAAAGTCATGACTTTATCAATACCATTCCCTTATGTGGGCTGTAATGATCAATATAATTAGTGCCGACTAAGGGAGCAGGCATGAGGATAGGAAGTGGGTGGAAAATGAGGGTCTATGGTGGTGGTGGGGGGGCACACTGGTGGTGGGATTGGTGTTGAACAATGAATCTTTCTGACAACCATATTGTGAAAAACTTTGTACTTTGCAAATCACTGTGTTTAAATAAAGTTTTAAAAATTAAAAAAAATTAATAAGTTTCCAAATAGAAAGCACCTGATTCAGATGCATTCACTGGTGACTTCTATCAAACATTTAAAGAAGAAATTATACCATCTTTCATAGGATAGAAGCAGAGGTATATCTCAATTCAACTAAATAAACTAACAATACCCTTCTATCAAAACCAGATGAGATATTGCAAGAAAAGAAAACTCAAGACCTGAAGTACATCAAACCATAAATGTTTTACTTCTATTATGAATATGTGACCTAAACTATAATAATTATGATAAATCTAAAAAAGAAAAAAATCATAGACCCATATTGATAACAAAAATTATAAACATAAAGTCAATATCCCACCACATGGCAGAGCATGGTAAGCTACCCGTGTTGTGTTTAATATGCCAAATACTAGTAACAATTATAGACCTCATTCCCATGACCTGATGGAATGGTTTGAGACTTTATGTTCCTGGAGCGAGCAGATGTCCTTGGGCTACACTAGCATGTGACAGGACATATGGAGATGCTACTGGTGCCCGCTTGAGCAAATCAATGATCAACGGGAAGACAAGTGATATAAGTGAAGTGAAGTGAAAGTCAATATATTAAAAAATGATTAACAAATTAATAACACATTAAAAACTGTCCAACAAAAACAAATGGGACTTATACTCAACTATGCAAGACAGTTTCAACACCAAAAATCAAGATATTTAATCACACCAACATACTAAAGAAGAAAAATTATGCCATTGTATAAATAGATGAAAAAGTTAATAAAAATCAACAACTGGTGTGGCTTCCCAGTGGTGTGAGCAACAGTGAGGAAACAGGCCCCCTGTTTAAGGCTAGGTGTACGGACAAATGCCAGGACAAAGAGGGGACAGCTACATTAAAAACTCGCAAACAGACTGAAACCGGATCTGAGGACTTGCAGCAATGCATGGCCCCTTCCCCAGGGAAAACTGTGCCAGGGATTGTGGCTTTGCCAGTAAAAGTTAATATTCCCTTCCACATGGACACATATCTTGACCTCGAATAACTGGTTCTCACAAGGGCAGCCTAGCTACCCAAACCACATCAGGTCAATAGCCCATTCAACATACCCCCAAAACTTGGGGCCAGAGTGATAATATGGTGGGTAGGGCATTTGCCTTTCACATATCCAACCTAGAATCAATCCCCAGCATTCCATATGGTCCCCTGAGCACTGTTAGGAGTAATTATCAAGTGTAGAGCCAGGAGTATTAACAATAAGTTCAGGACTAAGAACATGTCCTTTGACTCAGCACTAGAGATCCTACATACATCACACAGGAACACAAAGAGGAAGGTAATAGCCTTGTAAAGGAAAGAGGAGACCACCATCTACTAAACCTCCCCAGAGTCTTCCCTGACAGCAAGAAGGGAACACTGATAGTGATCTGGAAGGATCCACCTCCAGACTACCACTGCTTCATGGGGAAACAACACAAATTCCAGCCATGAGCCTTGAGGAATGGATGAAGATAAGAACCCTGAAACTTCAACAAGGAAAAACCACATATATAATCTCTCTGATAAAGAATTCAGAGATGAATTGGTGAGGATGTTTAATGAGCTCAAAGAAACAGTGAAAAGGAAAACTACAGGAGGATATAAAAGAAACAGTGGAATGGACAGACAATTAAATACAGGAGGAAATGACAGCAGAAATAAGAAAACTACAAACAGAAGTGTCATAAATTAAAAACTCAGCAACAAAATGAAAAACTCAATGGGTGCCTTCAACCATAGAATGGCAATAACCAAAGACAGAATCAGTGAGCTTGAAGATAAACTGCAGAAACTCAGGCAAATCTGGAAGATGGAAAAAGATCTCAAAATAGCTCAGCAGTGGGCTAGAGAACATTAGGATGAATTCATGAGGAACAACATAGGAATCATTGGAGTCCCAGAGGGACAGGGAGGTAGGAACAGTTAAAGACATCATCACTGAAAAGATCCCAAAGCTGAAGGATGCAGGCATCCAAATCCAAGAGCTTGAAAGATGCCAGCTAACAGAGACCCAAATAAAAAAAAACTCTAAAACACATCCTAATCAGAACAATGAATGCCATAGATAGAGATGCAATACTTTAAGCAGCAAGATCAAAGAAAGAAATTTCATACAAAGGAGCCTGTTATAAGATGCCATACAAAAATTTCATACAAAAATCCCTTAGATTTACAGCAGACTTATTGGACTGAAACCCTCTGAGCCAAAAAGACAGTGGTGGAATATAGTAGAAAAACTCAACAAAAATTAAGGCCTCACCAAGAGTACTTTACCTGACTAGACTGTCATTCATATTTGAAGGAACAATATGCGGCTTTATGGATAAACAACAGCTCAGGAACTTCATGGACTCAAAGGCTACTTTAAAAGAAGGACTGAAGGAGATAGTGTAATAAAAGACAAACCTCAAAAGCACAACAAACTTTCATAGAAAGATGGCACAAAATCCCATGACAATAATCTTTCTCAAAGTTAATAGTGTAAATGCACAAAGAGACACAGAGTGGTAAATGGATCAAAACACTGAATGCAACATTCTGATGCCTACAAGAACTGCATTTGAATAGTCAGAGCAAACACCAAAACTCAAAGATTGGAAAACAATCCTTCATGCAAACAACTCCTTCACAAGGCTGATGTGGCCATACCAGTAACTGACAACATAGATTTCAGGCTGAAAAGGTTAGAGGGACAGTGAAGGCATTTCTTAATAATCAAGGGATATGTATATTAGGCAGAAATTACACTTCTAAACATATAAGCACCCAATGAGGGGCCAGCAAAAACTTAAACAACAGCTAACAGATTTCAAGGAAGACATTGATAGCAACACAATTGTAGTTGGAGACTACACTGCTTTGTCACCTCTTGGCAGATCAACAAGAGTGAAAATCACCAAGGAAATACTGACCCTGAAGGAAGAAATGGAGGAGAGAGTGTTAGTAGATATATGTATATATAGATCTTTTCATCCCCAAAAAGCTGAATACACATTTTTCTCCAGTGCATATGGAACATCCTCCAGAATAGACCATCTGCTGGGCCAGAAAACATATCTCAATAAAATCAAGAAGATAAAAAATGTTTCAACTATTCTTTCAGACCAGGATGCACTGAAATTAGAAGTCAATCACACACAAAAATGGAGAATCAAGTGAAACACCTGTAAACTAAACAGCTCACTGAAGAACAACCAGTGGTTCATAGAAGAAGTCAAAGGGGAAATCTAAAGATTCCTAGAAACAAACAAGAATGAAGACAAGAGCTATCAGGACTTGTGGTACACAGCTAAAGCAGAATTAACAGGAAAGCTTATAGCTCTGTAAGCATTCATCAGGAAGGAAAAAAAGGGCCCACATAAATAATTTAACTTCACAGTGGAAGACCTTAGAAAAACTAATAAAAGGAGCCTGACTCAGGCAGAAGGAAGTAAATAACAAACCATACTGCAGAAATCAACAGGCTGGAATAAAAAAAGTCCAAAATATCAATGAGGACCTAGAGGAAATGGAGAAATTTCTGGATTCCTATGATCTCCCAACACTAAACCAACATGACTTGGAATACCTGAAAAAGCCTATCACTTTTGAGGAAATTGAAACAGTAATCAAAAGCACAAAAACCCAAGTACAGATGGATTCATTAGCAAATTCTTCCAAAACTTTAATGAGGCCCTATTGCCAGTACTTCTCAAGCTTTTCCAGGAAATTGAAGAAACAAAAACAGAAAGACTCCCAAATAGCTTCTATGAGGGACATATTACCCCGATACCCAAAGCAGACAGAGACGTTACAAAAAAAGAAAAAGAAAATTACAGACCAATATCCCTGATTAATACAGATGCAAAGATCTTCAACAAATGACTAGCAATCAGAATCCAAGGACTCAGCAAAACTATCGTTGACACATATCCAAAAGAGCAAGAACAACAAGTGCTGGCGTGGATGTGGAGAAAAGGGGACACTCATTCACTGTTGGTAGGAATGTCGATTGGTACAGTCTTTTTTGGAAAACAATATGGACATTCCTCCAAAGACTAGACATTGAACTCCCATTTGACCCAGCCATACCACTCCTGTGAATATACTCTGGGAAGCCCAAAAAACACGCAGTGGGAATACCATCCCTACTTTTATATTCATAGCAGCATTATTCACAATAGTCAGAATCTGAAAACAAATAGGGTGCCCGAGAATTGATGACTGGATAAAGAAACTTTGGTACATCTACACAATGGAATACTATACAGCTGTTAGGAAAAATAAAGTTATGAAATTTGCTTATAAATGGATGTACATGGAGAGGATCATGGTGAATGAAATTAGCCAGAAGGAGAGAGACAGATATAGAATGACTGCATTTATTTGCATAACATAAATATATGTACATATATGTACATATTATGATACCAATATCCAAGGTCAGGCAAAATGTGGATCAGGAGGTCTTGCCAAAGGTCAAAACTACCACAAATGTGTGGGAGCAGAGGTTAGGTAAGACAGAGAAAGGAACAGTGAACCAATGATTGTCGAAAGTTTATTACAATCCACAACATGTAAGAGAGGGAAGAGAGAGAGAGAGAAAGAAAGAGAGAAAAGAGATGGAGAACCTGCCATGGAAGCAGGCTAGGGGAGAGGGAGGGTATTGGGGACATTGGTGGTGGGAGGTGGGCACTGGTGGAGGAATGGGTGCTGGAACACTGTATGGCTTTAAACCCAAGCATGAACATTTTTGTAACTGTCAAAAATAAATTAAAAAAATAAAATTAAAAAAATATCGTTGACAATGACCATGTTAGCAGAGTAACAACTGCTAAAGAAAGAATTAGTGATCTTGAAGACAAGGTACAGAGACTTTCTAGACAACAGCAGAAGATGGAACAAAGACTCAAAATTAATGAACAGACAATGCATCTCTATTAATGAATAGAGATAAACGGAATGAAGTCAAAAGGAACAACAGAAGGATCATTGGGGTCCCAGAGGGCAAAAAGAAAATCCTGATGAAGAAGCAACTGTCAAAGCAATCATTGCTGAGAAGTTCCAGAATTATAGAGTGCTTGCTCCCAGATTCAGGAGGACCAAACGGTACCAGCTAAAAGAAATCCAAATATGAATACTCCAAGACACATCATAATTAGAATGACAAAAACCACAAATAGAGATAGGATACTAAAAGCAGCAAGATCAAAGAAGGAAATCACATACAAAGGAGCATCCCTAAAAATCACAACAGACTTTTCAGATAAAACACTTTGAACCCAAAGACAATGGTGGGATATCGTGAAAAGGCTCAATGAAATAAATGAAGACTTCACAAAGAATTCTTTACCTGGCTAGACTCACATTCATATTTGAAGGAAAGATACACAACTTCTTGGATAAACAACAGATCAGGAACTTCATAGACTCAAAACCAACTATGAAAGAAGAATTGGAAGGAGCTACTGTAAGATAAGACAAACCCCAAAAAGCACACCAAGCTTATTGTTGTGCTTCCTGAAGCTTATTGTTATCTTCTGAAGATGGCACAAAATCCCATAACAATAATCTCTCTCAAAGTCAATGGCCTAAATGCACCAATTAAGAGACACAGAGTGGCAAAATGGATTAAAAAACTGAATCCAACATTCTGCTGCCTACAAGAAAAACATCTGAACAATCAGAGCAAACACAGACTTAAAGTCAAGGGCTGGAAAACAATTCTGCACACAAACAACTCCTCTAAAAAAACCAGTGTGGCCATACTAGTATCTGACAACATAGACTTCAGGCTGAAAAAGATTAGAAGGGACAGTGAAAGCCATTACTTAATAATTAAACGATATGTATATCAGGAAGAAGTTAAACTCCTAAACATATTAGCACCCAACAAGGAGCCAGCAAAATACTTAAAACAACTGCTAATAGACTTCAAAGAAGACACTGACATTAATACAATTGTAGTGCAGACTTCCACACTGCTCTATTAACTCTTGATAGATAGATAAGACTCAAACTCACCAAGGAAATACAAGCACTGAGGGAAGAAATGGAAGAAAGAGTGCTGGTAGATATATACAGGGCATTTCATTCCGCAAAAAGCCTAATACACATTTTTCTCCAGTGCACATGGAACATTCTCCAAGATATATCACATGCTGAGCCACAAAACATACCTCAATAAAATAAACTTGTCACTTGATCACTTATCTTCCCATTATTCATCAATTTGCTCAAGTGGGCGCCAGTAACGCTTCCATTCCCATCATTCATCAATTAGCTCAAGTGGGCGCCAGTAACGTTTCCATCCATTGGGAATGAGGTCCATTATTGTTATTTTTTGGCATATTGAATACACCACGGGTAGCTTGCCAGGTTCTGCCATGGCTCTGGGTTCATCCCAGGGGCCCAGTGGGCCCAGTAATTTTCTATGTCAGACCATCAACCATTCAGGGTCCATGGAGTGGAGCCCTGGATATAGACAAGCCTGTCTCCTGTCTGCTACCTGCTGATGCAGCTGGGCACCACAGCCACACCAGCAACACCTCGAGGGGCAGGAATAAAATAAAAAAGATAGAAATTGTGTCAACTGTTTTTTCAGACCATGATGCACTGAAAATGGAAGTGAACCACACACAGAAACATAGAGTCAAACCAAACACCTGGAAACTGAACTGCTCACTGCTGAACAACCAGTAGGTCATAGAAGAAATCAAAGAGGAAACCCAAAGATTCCTGGAAACAAATGAAAATGAAGAAACGAACTATCAGAACTTATGGGATATAGCAAAAGCAGTGTTAAGAGGAAAATTCATATCTCTGCAAGCATTCATCAGGAAAGAAGAAAGAGTCCACATAAATAACCTGAATTCACAGCTCAAAATATTAGAAAAGGGACAGCAAAAGAAGGCCAAGCCCAGGAGAAAGAAGCAAATAATAAAACTTAGAGTGGAAATCAATGAGCTGGAATTACAAAGAAATCCAAAATATTAGTGAAACCAAGAACTGGTTCTTTGAAAAAATAAACAAGATCAACAAAACAATTGCGAGACTAGTAAGGAAAGGGAAAGAGAGAACTCAAATAAACAGAATCAGAAATGAAAAGAGGGACATTGTAACAGAAAGCACAGGAATTCAAGATATCATCACAGATTACTTTGAGAGTCTCTATGCCATGAAACAAGAGAACCTTGAAGAAATTGACAAATTCCTGAAGTCCTATAGCCCCCCAAGGCTGAAACAAGGAGACCTGCAATATCTGAATAAGCCTATCACCATCGAGGAAATTGAAACAGCAATTAAAATCTTCCCAAACACAAAATCCCAGGTCCAGATGAATTCACTAGTGAATTTTTCCAAACCTTTAATGAGGACCTACTGCCAGTTCTTTTCAAGCTCTTCCAGGAAATAGAAGAAACAAAAACACTCCCAAATAGCTTCTACGAGGCACATATCACCCTGATACCCAAAGCTGGCAGAGACAACACAAAAAAAAGAAAACTACCAGACCAATCTCCTTGATGAACACAGATGCTAAGATCTTCCACAAAATACTAGCAAACAGAATCCAAAGATTCATCAAAAAGATTATACATCATGACCAAGTAGGATTTGTCCCGGAAATGCAAGGATGGTTCAATGTTCGTAAGTCAATCAACATAATACATCATATCACTTGATCACTTGATCACTTGACATCCCGTTATTTATCGATTTGCTTGAGCGGGCGCCAGTAATATTTCCATTTGACCCTATAATGTGCCAGTGTAGCCCAATGGCATCTGGTTGCTTCAGGAATACAAAGAGCCTCAACCTGTTCGTTCAGGGTCTTGACGAAGAAGTCTGACCATCTTGTAGGTGGGCAGCCACGTGATCTTTTGACATCCAGTGGGATCCAGTCGGTAGCGACTCTAGTCCAGCGGTAGTCTCCAAACTGCTGGACATCATATCAATAAGAGAAAAAATAAAAACCATATGATCATATCAAACGCAGAGAAAGCAGTTGACAAGATCCAATATCCATTCATGATAAAAACTCTCCATAAAATGGGAATCGAAGGAATATCAATATCATCAAAGCCATCTACCAAAAGCTCAATATCATCAAAGCCATCTACCAAAAGCTCACGGTGAGCATCATTCTCAATGAGGAAAAATTGATCACTTTCTCCCTAATACTGGGGACAAAACAAGATTACCCACTCGTCACTTCTATTAAATATAGTAATGGAAGCACTTTTCATAGAGATCAGAGAAAAAAAAGACATTAAGAGCATCCAGATAGGCAAGGAAGACCTATGGAATAGTGTTGAGTATATTGACACCCATTCTCAAATACATGATCTTTTAATCTTTGACAAAGGAGCAAAAAAGTATGAAATGGAGCAAGGAAAGCCTCTTCAACAAGTGGAGATAGGAAAACTGGGCAGCTACATGTAAAAAATGAATTTGGACCTCTCTCTGACACCATACACAAAAGTCAGATCAAAATGGATTAAATATCTCAATATCAGACCTGAATCCATAAAGAACATTGAAGAAAACATAGGAAAAATCCTCCACAACATTGAAGCTAAAGCATCTTCCAAGATAAAACACCACTAGCAAAGCAATTGGAAGCAAAGATAAACATTTGGGACTACATGAAAATAAAATGTTTCTTCACCTCTAAAGAAACAATGACCAAGATATACAAAAACAACCCATAGAATGGGAAAGAATATTCACCCAATACCCATCTGATAAGGGGTTAATATCCAGGATATACCAGGCACTGATAGAACTTTACAAGAAGAAAACAGCCAGCCCCATCAAAAAATGGGGAGAAGAAATGAATAGAAAATTCGACAAGGAAGAAATTTGAATGGCTAAAAGGCATATGAAAAAAATGCTCATCATAACTTGTTGGGGAATGCCCCGGGGTTCCCGGCAGTGCCAGGAAGAGAGTTTCCTTCTACCTCCGAAGCTGGCAGGGAATGGATGAAAACTCAGGAATCCGCGCCAAGTTTTAAAATGCTTTACTTATAACAGGTTCAGTCATACAAATCAGCAATAGGAAAAACCCTGTGCTTAGGATTCCCTGCTAGTACCCCAGCCACGTGTAGGCCAAGATGGCGGCCACCACACCTGTTAAGGCCCTGTAAAAGGAGACAAAGACAAGACTCCCAAGAAGAGTGCAAGCCCCAAAAGAGAGCCCAAAAAGAGAGCCCAAAGAGAGAGAGAGAGAGAGAGAGAGAAAGAGAAAGAGAGAGAGAGAGAGAGAGAGAGAGAGAGAGAGAGAGAGAGAGAGAGAGAGCAGGCTGGTTTTATACCCCTGCAACTCAGACCTCCCACTATTATGGGAAGCAGGAAGGGTCAAATGCCCTTAGGTAATTTCTCCCAGCACCTCACCTAGGCCCTATTATATGCTAATGTTTTGAGCCAAGATCTGCCTGGAAATGCCTTATAGGGTAGAAAGGGGTTTCTGAGATGGCATGTCTCTGTACCAAAGACTAATACTAATGCCAGTTAAATATTTCTCAAGCCTTCACAAGAGTCTCATCTACTTCATGGTAGTTTTGTATTTTAGTTGCCTTTGAGTTATCAGGGAGCCATGCTTGCTTGCTTGGAGGCAAACAACATTTCTCTCTGGTCTAATTACTTAGAGATCCAATGTGGCCAGGCAAATATGCTGGTAAGATCTAGCTAGTCCCACGATGATTGTGGTAGCATGAGAGAATATTTATACCAGCCAGTATAGAGTACATGGTCAGATAAACTGCCACATTTAGACTACCCCCTATTTACAAAGTGACCTGCAGGAGGCAATCCAGGGCAGATGCAGAGGTTCTTAGAGGAGTCCTGCAACAATAACTAATCATCAGAGAGATGCAAATCAAAACAACAATGAGAAGACACAGCTGGGAGAACTGGCACTCCCCTGGCTCTCCCCTAGCTCAGCTGACCATGAGGCCCCCATGAGGACAGATGGGTTTTTGGGTGTTGGCCCATCACCTCTGGGGGGTTCCAGAAGCAGCCGGATGAGACTTCGCTCACCACATTAGCTACCATTTTCGCTGTCAGGGCGGCTGCAGCACATCAGAGCCCACCCAGGAGGAATGCTTACCTGAAGACCAGATTAACAGAGCAAAATGAGTTCAAGCCCAGGTAGGCAGCTCCTAGAAGCAGGAATCACCGGGAATTCGTCAGATGGAGCTGAGGTCACCCCTTCCCCTCTCCATTTTGTCCCAGAGCCCGGTGGCCCCGCCAGAGAGCTGCCCTGGGGTGACCAGCCATAGCATGCAGAGTATCAGACACAGCTAGGAGAACTGGCACTCGGCTCTCCCCTAGCCTCAGCTGACCATGAGGACCCCAAGTCATGCAGCTGCTTGCGCCACGCGGTCCATCAAACTAATGGAAACAGTTATGTCCTTTAATGTACTGCATTCTACAATGTGTAGTAAGGTAGGCGAGAGGGAGAGATCGAGAGGAGAGAAAAGATATACAGAACCTGCCAGGTAGTTGGGGTGAGGGAGGGGGAGGGAGGTGGGGACATTGATGACGGGAAATGGGCTCGGGTGGAGGGATGGGTGTTGGAACACTGTAGAACCTAAACTCAAGCATGAGCATCTTGCAATTGTATATCTAAAAGTGGTGTAATAAAATTAAAAAAAAAAACAATGAGATATCATCTCACACCACAGAGACTGGCCCATATCCAAAAAGGCAAGGGCAACAAATTCTGGTGTGGATGCGGGGAGAAAGGGATTCTCATCCATTGTTGGTGGGAATGTTTACTGGTACAGCCTTTCTGGAAAACAATATGGACATTCCTCCAAAGACTAGAAATTGAGCGCCCAGTTGACTGAGCCATACCATTCTTGGGAATATACCCTGGGAAGCCAAAAAACACAGCAGAAACACCGTCTGCACTTTTATGTTCATAGCAGCACTATTCACAATAGCCAGAATCTGGGAGTAACCAGAGTGCCCAAGAGCAAATGCATGGATAAAGAAACTGGTACATCTACACAATGGAATACCATGCAACTGTTAGGAAAAATGAAGTCATGAAATTTACCTATAAATGGATGGACATGGAGAGGCTCATGTTGAGTGAAATTAGCCAGAAGGAAAAGGACAGATATAGAATGACTGCATTTATCTGCTGGATATAAAATACATACACACACACACACACACACACACACACATATATATATATATATATGTATAGTATGCTAACAATATCCAAATACAGGCAAAACATGGATAAGGAGGTCTTGTCAATAGGTGGAATCAACCTCAAGTATGTGGGAGTTAGAGGTTAAGTAAGAGAGAAGGGAACAGTGTGCTAATAATCATTGAAAGCGATAATACCAGACTGTAACTGAACACTGAATGTAGGCAAAGGGATATACATGATAACTTCTAAATATATTGCTGCACACCACAATGTGTAAGATAATGAAGAGAGAGAGAGGAGAGAGAAAGCAAAAGAGAGAAAAGAGATAAAGAGCCTCCCACAGAGGCAGGCTAGGGGAGGAAGGAGGGAATCAGGGGACATTGGTGGTGGGAAATGGGCACTGGTGGGGGATGGGTGCTGGAACACTGTATGACTGACACCCAAACATGAACATCTTTGTAATTGTATATCTCACAGTGGTATAATAAAATATTAAATAAATTTTTTAAAAGACTTATAATTAAGCTACAATAATCAAGAAGACAACCAAATTAATCAAAGGAACTAAACAGACAACCTAGAAAATAGATTTACATAACTATAGTCAAGTGAACTTTGATAGGCGAGCAAAGGTAATGCAATGGAGCATAACCCATCTTTTCAGCAAACTGTACTGGGACTGGACACTGATAAGAAAAAAGCGAATTTTGGATACAGACCTTATACATCCATCACAAAAGAAAACAGATCCAAAACAGATCAAGGATCCAGATTTTAAAAAGCACAAAACTGTAAAACTCCTGGGGCCGGAGCGATAGCCCAGCGGGTAGGGCGTTTGCCTTGCACGGCCGGCCTGTGCCGGCCCGGGTTCGATCCCCAGCATCCCATATGGTCCCCGAGCACCACCAGGAGTGGTTCCTGGAGGGCAGAGCCAGGAGAAAAAACTGTAAAACTCCTAAAATGTCCTGATGTAAAATGTAAAACTATAAAAATCTTAGAAGATAATTTGTGGGGGAAGCATACAATATTAAAAGCTAAACTCATGAGAGAAATAATTGATACGGTGAACTTCATTAAAATTGAACTTGTTTCCCGTGGGCCAGGGAGATAAGTCAGAGCAGCACAGGCCTAGCACACATGAGACCTGGGGTTTGGTCCCCAGCGCACTATCACCTTGAGGCAAGTGGACTCCAGCACCATGTTGCCAGTTCAAGCTGGTACTGTGTACCAGTATGACACCTCAAGACTGAGCATTGCAGAAAGGGGCCCTGGAAGCCCCCAAGTTATCACTGCAAAGACCCTTATTTAAACAAATATTGCACTCTGTGAAGGACAATGTGAAAAGAATGAGAGTCATGAACTTGAAGGCAAGATTTGCAAAAGAAGACTAGATGAAAAGTTCAAAAGGGCACATGCTTTGCATATAGAAGACCCAAATGCCATCATCCAACCCCATATGGTCCACTGGGCACTGTTAGGAGTAAACTCCTTAGCACTACCCCAGGAAGGAAAAACAGAGTGAAGAGGAAGGGGAGAAGGGATCTATAAGAAGCAACAGGTGCAGGGGTCAAGGGATTCAGGTACTCTGGTGGTGTTAAGGAAAGAAAGAGTGAGAGTTCCTTATGGGGTTGATGCAAACGCTCTGAAATTAGACCAAGGCAATGGCTTTTGCCATTTTTTTAAACATATTAAAATCCACTGAATTGTATTTTTATAGAGCAAATTTTATGATACGCAAATTATATCTCAATAATCTTATAAAGGAAAAACTAACAGCCCTTGACTCTGACTTGAAAGGGAAAATAAGCCAGTAAGAGGAGCAGGAAATTGAGCAAACCACTAACTTGTTTACAGTACCTCGTCATTAGAGTGTTTCTTCTATATTAGCTAGTTAATTTGATTAAACAGTTATCCTAATAGCGCTACAAAGTTTTGTCAGAGGGAGCAGAGAAAGAGGATGATTGTTTTCCTGAGTGTAGCCTATACTCTAGGCATTAATGGCTAAGGCTGCCTCTTCTTATTCCACTTGTAAACATACGCTGAGGATCTCCAGTAATGGACAGAGCCAATCAACATAATGAATAGATTAGTAATAAAACCAAATCATGAAAGAAAAAGAGCAGACTGGTATGCTCTGTTGTCAGAACAAATTCGCTGGAGTGCGAAAAACAGCCTGTTGGATTCAAGTACTAAGGAACAAGCAATTTATTTCAAAGGCAACTGCCATTCCAGAATGGATTATCTTCTGATAAAAGTGATGAATATGTATAGATGAAAAGGGAGAGGGCTTGCTAAAGATTGCACCCAGGATAACTCAATTGATTTTCTTCAGAATTGTGCAGCTTGGCAGTGAATCAGCATTGCTGGCAGGCCTTTTGCTTTCCTTAACAGTATGTAGTAGAAACACTCTTTTCTACCTTGTCTTCCACATTACACTCGCCAACCCCAAAGCTAAAAGTGTGAAAAAAGAAGATCCCAGACAAGAGCTAGGACTGAATCATATTCTCACATTGCTCCTATTCTCAAATAAATATATGTATTTTTAATTTGCAACCAGATGAGGTGGTGCTCAGGGTTTACTCTTGGCTCTGTGTTCATGGATCACTGGGATGGAACTGGGCCAACTGTGTGCAAGCTAGACAAGTGCCCTACCCATTGCACCAGCCGCCTTAATATGTTGTCTATGAAATATAAAATACCCATCGGGCTTCTTTTATTTCCTCTACTGGAAAGGGAGGTCAAGAACAGGTCATGTGTAAGATTTCTGAGAACAAAACAAAAACAAAGAGACTTCACAGGGACCGGGGATGATGTGACTCAGGGGTAAAGCGTGTCTCATAGGCAGAGACTTCGACTCATCCTTGGCCACTAGCGGGGGCAAAAGTTACAAAATTAATGATAATAATCTTCTATCCACCATACCACCTCAGCAGGAAGTGAATAAAGTAAATTTAGTGAATAAACTAAAATCTCCATTCTTGGGTCAGCGCCTTCTCTCTCCTGGCTTCTTACACTTGACTTAATTCATAAAAGGCAGACCTGGGACCAAACGGAAAGGGTGGAGGACACTTAGCTTGCATACAGCCATTCCAGGTTCAATTCTCACTGCACAGGGTCCTCCAAACCCTGTCAAGAGTGATCCCTGAGATAATAAACCTGCCATAGAGGCAGGCTAGGGGAGGAGGAGGAGGGAACTGGGGACATTGGGGGTGAGAAATGGGCACTGGTGGAGGGATGGGTGCTGAAACACTGTAAGACATATCCCAAATATGGACATCTTTGTAATTGTATATCTCACAGTGGTATAATAAAAATATAAAATTAAAAAAAGAGTGATCTCTGAGTACAGAGCCAGGAGTAAACTTTGAGCACAACTGGGTGTGGCCCCCAGAAAACAAAACAAACAAACAATAAACAAATAAAATTGTTTGACTCAACTTATCCATAAAGCAGCAACAGGTGTGTGAGAGTCGTATCTGGGAATGCGCATAGGGAGATGAAGACTCCAGGAAGAAGGTGTGTGTAGGTGAATGCAGGAAGGAGGCTGCGGTGGTGGCCACTCTGTTCTCATGAATGAACGAGTTTGATCCAATTTTCCAAGAGTAGACTCAGGACTCATTGATTTCAATAGAGGTTTGCTGGCAGTCTGTGGTACTTTCACTCTAGGTAGAGACAGGGAGAAAAGTGACCTAAGAAACCAAGCTAAAAAAAAAAAAAAAGAAAGAAACCAAGCTAGATATCGCAATGTTACAATGGCATGTGAGTGTCCCCTTGACTGTCACTCATGAAGGATTGTGATAAAACAGAATTTACTGGCACATTTATCTTAAAGTGCTGCTAGATTTTCCATTAGTTGTGATTTCTTTTTAAGTTTTTTCTTATATGAGATGACACTTGGTTCCTTAACAAGTGTTTTGTTTCTACAATAACTCTATAGAGCAACTGTCACGAGAAATAATTTCATGCAAACATAAGGAATTCCTAGAGAGAAAAAGATGCTTCAGAAGAGGATGGCTCTTAGTCTCTTTTTTTTTTTAATCTGAGGAGAAAATATAATGAAAAAGTTAGTTACAGAGGTCCATGCTGCTAACAAAGATAGAGAATTGATTGTTTATTTGTTTTGTTTTGCTTTTGGGGTCACACCTGGCGATGCTCAGGGGGTTACTCCTGGCTCTGCACTCAGGACTTACTCCTGGCGGTGCTCGGGGATGCCAGGGATCAAACCAGGGTTGGCCGCATGCAAGACAAATGCCCTACCCACTGTGCTATTGTTCCAGTCCCTTAATTGTTCTCTTTGACTGATAAGGCTAAAAAGAGGAGTCAAAGAAAAGGAATAGCTGAGCCAGACGAGAGGTAGAGTTGTTATTTGGTTATTGGTAATAATCAAACAAGGTAAAGAGGTAACTTGAGAGGTAACAGAAATAGCTCAAAGGAGCGAGTACATGCCTTGTATAGCCAAGGCTCCAAAATTAACTCCTGCACTGCAAGGAATCAGTACCACCACATGGATGCCTGGTGGCCCCTGAGTAGTGTAGGACCTGAGAATCACCACAATGCAGGACCTGAACACCAACCCTTAGCCTCACACTGCTGGGCTGAGTATCACCAAGTGACCAATGACCTGGAGCCACTAGACCAGCTTCTATCTTAAAAATAAAAGGGATCAGGGTGATTGCATAGGTGTTGCAGGACACCTAAAAGCCTAGGCCTCTGCATCTGCCCTGGATTGCCTCCTGCAGGTCACTTCATAGACAGGGCGTAGTCCAAGTGTGGCAGTCTTATCTGACCATGTATTCTATACTGGCTGGTATAAATATTCTCTCATGCTACCACAATCATCGTGGGACTAGCTAGATCTTACCAGCATATTTGCCTGGCCACGTTGGATCTCTAAGTAATTAGACCAGAGAGAAATGCTGTTTGCCTCCAAGCAAGCAAGCATGGCTCCCTGATAACTCAAAGGCAACTAAAATACAAAACTACCATGAAGTAGACGAGACTCTTGTGAAGGCTTGGAGAAATATTTAACTGGCATTAGTATTAGTCTTTGGTACAGAGACATGCCATCTCAGAAACCCCCTTCTTTACCCTATAAGGCATTTCCAGGCAGATCGTGGCTCAAAACATTAGCATATAATAGGGCCTAGGTGAGGTGCTGGGAGAAATTACCAGAGGGCATTTGATCCTTCCTGCCAGGGGAAGTTACATTTAGCTTATAACTTCTCCCAGCTCTGCTAGGAGACTTTGAATTAGCTCTGGGTCCTTGTAAACAGCCAGATGTCTCCTGAAGTTGCTACATTTCTATAGAGCTATTTTCCTGTTTTCATCTCTAGATAGCCCAGCCCAGTATGGGCTGGGCTGGGGAGTTTGGGCGGATTTCTAGCTATAAAATAAGCTGCAAGAAGAAAGAAGCTCTCCTCTTTTTTCCCCTTTTGCCATTTCGGCTTCCCTTGGCATTTTGCTTCTCCGTCCTCTCTATTCTCTGTTGGGCCTCAACACGTGGTGGCAGCCATCTTGGCCTACACCTGGCTGGGGCCTAGCTGGGAACCCAGAGTCCAGAGGTTTTCCCTGTTCTTGGATTGTATATTGGAACCTGTGATAGTAAAGCCCTTTTAAAACTTCATCGGATTCCTGAGTCTTCATCCATTTCCCGCTGGCTTTGGAGGTAGAAGGGAACTTGCTTCCCGGCACTGTCGGGGACCCCGTCGGCGTCCCCGACACTTAGGGTTATGTAGCAAGATGCACTGACCCAGATCCCACCCCAGCACTCTTTGGCTTCCTGAGCATCTCTGGATGTGGCCTTGGAGGCCTCCAGCACCATGGGGTGGTCCTGGTGATCCCCAGCATCACAGGGGCTAAATATAATCACATGCTTGGGGCTTAACACTGAGCCACCAATCTGGCTGGTCAAGTAGCACTTGGAGTGACCCCAGCACCCCCTGAGCCCTGCTTGAGCACCCCCCTTCTTTGATTTTTAAAATAAAATCAACGACTTGTACCAGAGGAAAGTTGTGGCACATAGGTAAAATTTAAAGCCAAAATAATCTAAAGTATTTTATTTATTTCAATAAGGTATTCCAGGAATGAAAGAACTCAGGACAAATAAGAAGAAAACCTATACCAAAATCTAAGAATATACATTGAGACTACTAGAAATAATGTGTGAAAGAATTCTTATTTATCTAAGTGATTAATTTATTTTAATTTATATTCTTACAATATCATTCATGGCAGGATAGGGAGGGAGGGCTTGCCAAGCAGTGTTCAGGTCCTCAGTGAAACTTAGTCACGTGGGCCAAAGGTGATTCAATGCTTTTGCCTGAGTGGCCTCCGGGGCTACACCCAGAAAAGCTCCAGGGACCATGTGGTGCTGGCTTTCAAAATTGGTCCTGGCTGACATAGAGCATGTGCCCCTGAGTGTATACCATGTCTTTAGCCTCTTGCAATAGCATCCTGAATGGTTGTGTTGTGTGAAATACTTAAATAAGAATGAATACATTAGTGACATAATAGAAAACCTGTCAATCACTCTCTTTTAATTATGCAGAGTTACCAGGCCACTTGGAACCTTGTGACAGATCATTATGATATATTGGGTATTCAACGAAAATTTTGAAAAGTGATTGGCTATACCTATTTTCTTGCTTTAAAGGACCAATCTTGACTGATAGCATTCTCTAGGCAAGTTTAGGTATTTGTCCCTTTTTATCTGACTAGCCTCATTTTCCCTTTATTATATTATCCC
The DNA here is from genome assembly GCA_021461705.1 of Cryptotis parvus. Classification (NCBI taxonomy): domain Eukaryota; kingdom Metazoa; phylum Chordata; class Mammalia; order Eulipotyphla; family Soricidae; genus Cryptotis; species Cryptotis parvus. The sequence goes on from JAJIBD010009679.1 coordinate 59,331, forward strand.
CACTTTATAGCATTTCCAGGTGAAATCTAACCTAATGCATTTTGCCTGGACCAAATGCAATGTCATGTCTAATATAAAAAGAAGAAAGAAAAATCACCAGTGCTTGTCCTGGGATAAGTAGTATAAAATGAGGACGCACAGAAGGGGTGTGGAGATAGACAGATTTTAAGTCAAGAAGATACACTTAAAAGGCCAGAGTCTTGCTCTCTACCTTCTCTGCTTCAGATAATAAAAATCCACATGGAGAGAGAGAGAGAAGGGGTGGCTCATAGTTACACCCTCTCCTGTTATACTGCAGAGACCTTGACTGAATCTGACCCAGGGGCTCAGTTTAGCAGGCAGACTTTCACCCCAGAAATTTCCCAAGTCTTTGTCCCTCCAGATTGCAAATGTGTCCTCAAGTTTTGGAAACTTGAAGGTCAATATCCTCTGAGCCCAGGCAGAGGAAGTCTCAACAACTGTTCATACAATTCCCTTCACAATGAACCTATCACTATTCCAGCTTCTTTTCTAACATGTGTCCCTAAATGCTGCTTAATATCTGTAGGAAAGTCTGAAAATCAAACTAGTCTTAGTGAAAGTAGAAAATTGCAAATCCAGAGACAGAGCAAGTAGACCTGATTCAGAATGGGGAATTAGGAAGATCTTCCCAGAGTGGGACAGCTCAGTGACACCTGTTAGATGA
>JAJIBD010009680.1:0-78118 GCA_021461705.1 Cryptotis parvus
CCTGGTTCTGCACTCAGAAATTACTCCTGGTGGTGCTCAGGGGACAATACGGGATGCCAGGGATGGAACCTGGATTGGCCGCATGCAAGGCAAACGCCCTACCCACTGTGCTATTGCTCTGGACCCAAATCAAAGAAGCTTAATAAAAATTTTTTAAGAAATGAAGTACCTAAACATTTGCATTTAATATCTAAGAAAAAAACCTCTATTGCTCCTTAGGAATTCTTCAATATACATGTATGTAGGCACACACACATACATATATTTGTTGCTGTTATTTGCTTTTTTTGTGCCGCACCCGGAGTTGCTCAGGGGTAACTCCTAGCTCTGGGCTCAGGAATGATCCCTGGTGGTGCTCGAGGAACATATGGGCACCAGCGACTGGGCCCAGGTCGACCACGAAGCAAGGCAAGAGCCCCACCTGCTGAAGACAGTGCCAGACTCTATAGACACATATTGTAAAAGTTCTTTCCGTTGAACACTGAGGTTGTTTCCACTGCTCTTTTTAAATTTTATTTATTTATTTTTTTTTGCTTTTTGGGTGACACCCAGTGATGCTCAGGAATTACTCCTGGCGGTGCTCGGGGGACCATATGGGATGCTGGAGCCAGGTTGGTTGGTCGCATGCGAGGCAAATGCCCTACCCGCTGGATTATCACTCCAGCCCCATCCACTGCTCTTGTCATTAAAATTTATGGTGATCAAACTACAGAGCTGGCAGAAACAGAGGCATTTAGATATATCTGAAAAATGACTGCTTTCCAGAACAAATAAATAATTTCTAATATCAGGAGCATAAAAGAAAATCCAACAGAAAAAATGAGCAAAATATTTTACTAGACTTCATTTAAAAAACAAAAGGAGGATGAGTGTGTGTGTGTGTGTGTGTGTGTGTGTGTGTGTGTGTGTGTGTGTGCAAAGCGATAGCACGCGGCAGGGTTTGCCTCTGGCATCCCATATGGTCCCCCAAACACCACCAGGAGTAATTCCTGAGTGCAGAGCCAGGAGTAACCCCTGAGCATAGCCAAGTGTGACCCAAAAGTCAAAGAAAAAAAAAAAAGGTGGCCAAATGATCAATAAATATTTGAAAAGATATTTCTTGGCTTTGTTAACCTTCAAGAAAATGCAAACAAGGGGCCAGAGCAACAGCACAGAGGATAAGGCACTTGCTTTGCATGTGGCTGACCAGGGGTTCAATCCTACTACTCTATCTGGTCCCCTGAGCACTGCCAGGAGTCAGCCTTGAGTGTGGAGCCAGGAGTAAGCCCTGAGCATCACTGGGTATGACCCAAAACCAAAAAAAAATAAAAAAAAAAAATAAAGAAAGAAAATACAAGCAAAAACCCACGATGAGATGCCATCAGTTAACCCGAGAGCTGGAACTGACCAGGAAGTGAAGCACCTGGAGCTTCCAGCTACAACTGACCGGCACGTAAACTGGCCACTGCTCTGGAGATGCGCTGGGCAGTGCCTACTGTAGCTGCCCCACTCCCGCGCCACTACCCACCAACTCCACTCGTGGGGGTCGCACCCATCAGAAGCGCACCCTCAAGGGGCCGAGCACAGGCCTTGGGCGCAAGGCCCTGGGTTTGGCCACGGTCACCGGGAGGTTCAGTCCCCGCCCGGCCCCCCACATCCCATGGCACAGACATGCACAACACGGAATGTCCACGGCAGAGACCCTGCCAGCCCTGACCTGGAAACTCCACGAGCATCTATGGGTAACACAACAGTAAAGTGTGCCACGTTCAGTTGCAATCGAGTCACGGAGAGCAAAAATGAAAGAGTTCTGGCAAGGCAACAGTCTGGCTGACCTCAGGCCCTAGCTGTGAAAGAAGTCACGCAAAAAATAAATACATTTATAAGGGCCAGAGCGACAGTATAGCAGGGTTTGATCCCCACCATCCAAATCTGTCCCACGAGCCCTGCCAGGAGTGACCCATGAGTGCAGAACCAGTAGTAACCCCTGAACACAGTTGGGTGTGCCCCTAACCAAACCCAAACAAAAGAGCACGGTGTGAACAGGGAAAAGCCTTATCTCACCTGGGACCACCCCAGCTCCCGCGGTCCTGAGGGTCACCAAAGAGCAGCTCTGCTTTCCTGGCGCTCAGAATCAGGCCGAGGTCGTGGGGACTCGCGTGCTAAAGGCAAAGAAGAAAAATCAACTTTTCAGTATACTACAGTCACCAACGTTATCACTTAATTTTTTTTCAATTTTTTGTTTTTTAATGAAATCACTGTGAGATACAGTTACAAAGCTGTTGATGACTGGGGTTCAGGCACTCAGGGTTCTGCCAATGCACATTTCCCAACACCAATGTCCCCAGTTTCCCTATTTCCTCTCTCTCTCTCTCTCTCTCTCTCTCTCTCTCTCTCTCTCCTCCCCCACCATTACCACTTCTGCATTCAAAAGTATCACTGTATCACTGTCTTCCTGTTGTTCAAGGATTTGCTCGAGCAGGCACCAGTAACATCTCCATGTTCTGTCGCAAGCAAAGTGTAGCCCAAGGCCATCTGCTTGCTCCAGGGACAGGACAGGGACAGGAAGAGCCTCAAACCATTCTTCAGGTCTTGGAGTTGAGGTCCATAATTGTTACTAGTTTTTGGCATATCAAATAAAACACGGGTAGCTTGCCAGGCTTTGCTGAGTAGGTGGTATACAGTAGAAGGCTCTCACCTCGAGCATTTACTGATGAAACTTAAAGGGGAAATATCAGGTTTTCTCTTGGCTGGAGCTCTGAGGAACTATGGAGTCTGGATGTTGAAAACGACTGACTGCATGATGTGTGGGTTGCTGTAGCTTCTTGCTAGGCTTACTGGGATGACGGGCGTCAGTTAGAACCTGTCTAGAACTGTATACAGTGTATAAATGTGAAAGATCCTGGGAAGGACCTGATCCTAAAATAAGTATTATCTAAGTAGCCATGTTAAGTTTTCTAGGAGTTTCTCCCCTTCTTTAATTCATCATCATCTTCATCCTAATTCTGGAGTTTTGGGGTCACCCTGATGGTGCTCGGGGTCATGCCCAGCAGCGGCTGGGGACTGTGTGCTGGCGGGGAGCAAGCCCAGGTCTCCCGGCTGCATTTGGGCCGTATTCTACAGTGAAATCAACACCCAGAGGCACAAAGACGGGCCAGTAGCGAGGGCAGGGTTAAGGCACTTACTTGCCTTGCATGTGACTGACCCAGATTTGATCCCTGGCACCATGTGGTTCCCCGAGCACCACAGGGAGTAGCTCGGGAGCACTGGTGGGTATGGTCCAAACCCTCCAACACCCAAACATATGCCACTTACTGGAGCGTGCAAAGGAGATGGTTTGAGCTAAGAAACAGGACCGAGGCGCAGTAGTATAGTGGGGAGGGTGTTTGCTTTTCACGCAGCCAACCTGGGTTCAATCTCCAGCATCTGATATGGTCCCTGAGCACCGACAGGATTAAGTCCTGAATGCAGAGCCAGGATTAATGCCTGAGCATGAGGGGGTGTAACACAAAACAAAACAGTAGGGCTGTAGCCATAGTACTGCGGGGGGGGGGGCGTTTGCCTTACATGCAGCTGACAGGAGTTGGATCCCCGCATCCCACATGGCCCCCCACGCACTGCCAGGAGTAATTTCTGAGCGTAGCCAGTTGGTTTTGTTTGTTTGTTTTGCTTTTATGGCCACACCTAATGATGCTCAGGAGTTTCTCCTGGCTCTGCACTCAGGGAATTACTCCTGACGGTGCTCGGGGAACATATGGGATGCCGGGGATCGAACCTGCATCAGCTGTGTGCAAGGCAAACACCCTCCCCACTGGACTATCGCTCCAGCCCATCTAGCTCCTGAATTAATATTCGTGTGGTTTGTAACAGATGCCAAGAAGTGGGATCTCTGGCTGACACAGGAACTGTCGCTCACATCTCTGGGGAATTCACCAGATTTCCAGAGGGTGATCCGGATGACATCGCCAGCAACAGGGCGGTGTGGGAGCCGTCTCTACCCTCGCCACCAGCACTGGCTGTTCCGTCTTTTCCGTATTTGTCATTCTCTCTGCTGGGAGGGAATGCCCCACTGCCATTCTGACGGACTGAGCCAGGAAGAGGAGAGACCCTGAGCTTAGCTCTCCCTCTTTCCGGAAGTTCCTTCAGGATAGCACAGCAGGTAGGGCGCTTGCTTGGTGGGCGGCCTGGCACAAAGCATCCCCATAAGATGCCAAGAGCACCACCAGAGTATTTCCTGAGTGCCCTGAGCACACAACAACACCACCACCCCCAAATAAGCCAATAAAGACAGCTTCCGGGGGAGCGAGTAGAGGCATCAGGCACGTGCACTAGGTGGGTCGCGGCTGCCAGATTGCAGCAGAGGCCTTGGGAGCCGTGTCGCTGCACCCCCTGCAGCAGAGGGCCTTGGGAGCCGTGTCGCTACACACCTGCAGCAGAGGCCTTGGGAGCCGTGTCGCTGCACCCCTGCAGCAGAGGCCTTGGGAGCCGTGTCGCTGCACCCCTGCAGCAGAGGCCTTGGGAGCCGTGTCGCTACACCTGCAGCAGAGGCCTTGGGAGCCGTGGTCGCTGCACCCCTGCAGCAGAGGCCTTGGGAGCCTGTGTCGCTGCACCCCCTGCAGCAGAGGCCTTGAGAGCCGTGTTGCTGCACCCCCAGCAGAGGCCTTGGGAGCCGTGTCGCTGCACCCCTGCAGCAGAGGCCTTGGGAGCCGTGTCGCTGCACCCTGCAGCAGAGGCCTTGGGAGCCGTGTCGCTGCACCCCTGCAGCAGAGGCCTTGGGAGCCGTGTCGCTGCACCCCTGCAGCAGAGGCCTTGGGAGCCGTGTCGCTACACCCTGCAGCAGAGGCCTTGGGAGCCGTGTCGCTGCACCCCTGCAGCAGAGGCCTTGGGAGCCGTGGTCGCTGCACCCCTGCAGCAGAGGCCTTGGGAGCCGTGGTCGCTACACACCTGCAGCAGAGGCCTTGGGAGCCGTGTCGCTGCACCCCTGCAGCAGAGGCCTTGGGAGCCGTGTGCGCTGCACCCCCTGCAGCAGAGGCCTTGGGAGCCGTGTCGCTGCACCCCTGCAGCAGAGGCCTTGAGAGCCGTGTTGCTGCACCCCTGCAGCAGAGGCCTTGGGAGCCGTGGTCGCTGCACCCCTGCAGCAGAGGCCTTGGGTGCCGTGTCGCTGCACCCCTGCAGCAGAGGCCTTGGGAGCCGTGTCGCTGCACCCCTGCAGAGGCCTTGGGAGCCGTGTCGCTGCACCCCTGCAGCAGAGGCCTTGGGAGCTGTGTCGCTGCACCCCTGCAGCAGAGGCCTTGGGAACCGTGTCGCTGCACCTGCAGAGGCCTAGGGAGCTGTGTCGCTGCACCCCTGCAGCAGAGGCCTTGAGGCCGTGTCGCTGCACCCATGCAGCAGAGGCCTTGAAACTGTGTCGCTGCACCCCTGCAGCGGGCCTTGGGAGCTGTGTCGCTGCACCCCTGCAGCAGAGGCCTTGGGAGCCGGTCGCTGCACCCCCAGAGGCCTTTGGCCGTGTCGCTGCGGCCCTGCAGATCCTGGGTGCTGAGAGCAACGATCCGGCGCTGAATCTGCCTGAGCCCAGAGCTAAACACTGGCGGCTGCCTGCCAAGAGCAGCTCGGGAACACTTACTTACGGCTTGTGCTACGGAGAACTGGCATTTGTGGGATATGCAGGAGGGGGGGGCACACCCGGCCGGTGCTCATGGATCACACCTGGTGCTGCTCGGGGACCCAGGTGCGGTCACCTTTAGTTCCAGACCATGACAAAGATAGTTGTAAAGGATCCACCTGGAGAACTCGGCGCTGAGAGTAAGTAAAGGAACAGACACGGCAACATCCTGGTATCTGCACTGCACGGCGCCCAAAGGGACAGAGAAGAAAGCAAAGTGTCTGGAGACAGGCTGGGGGTGGCAGGAGGGGGAAGGGGGACACTGGAGCTGGAAATGGGCATGGTGAGGGTGACCAGCTCTGTAACTGTGTGTCTCATGTGAGTCAATGAAAACAAGAGTAAGGAAACTAAGGGTCCGGATTGGCCGCGTGTTGCAAAAGTGATATTCGCAGGGGAGTGGGAATGAGTGTGGAAAGAGACCGGGAAGGGCAGGGACGTGGCTGGACATGGGGGTCTGGTCCCCGAGCTCCGCTGAACCCCAGTGTACAAGCCAACCCTCTGGGCCGGCCAGGGGGGAAGCCTCTGGGCAGTGTGGGGAGACGCTTCTAAAAAAGAAAGGAAAAAGAACATAGACCACCCCAGCAATTACTTTATTGTTGTTTTATTATTATTATTGCTTTTGGGGTCACACCCGGCAACATTCAGAGGCTACTCCTGGCTCTGCACTCAGGGATTACCTCCTGGCGGTGCTTGTGGGGGACCATATGGGATGCCAGGGATCGAACCCAGGCCGGCATAGGCCAGCGGACCATATGGGATGCCAGGGATCGAACCCAGGCCGGCATAGCCAGCGGACCATATGGGATGCCAGGGATCGAACCCAGGCTGGCATAGGCTGGGTTCGAGTCCAGCCTCGATATCCAGTTCGAGGAAGCCTCACCTGCTGGGTGGGGCTCCCAAGCCCAAGAAATAAAGAAAGAAGAGGTCTAATGTGTATTTGGAGATCAGCCGAACTGGGCGTGCTCAAGACAATGGCCCTTATGGTACCCCAGGGACCATGCAAAGAACCATGTCGCCGGGGACGCTTCTGTAAGGCAGAAACTAAGCAGTGGGTGCAGGTGGGCGCTGACAGAGGGCAGGAAGGACCAACGTCTGTGTCGCTCACAGGAGGGGTTGGAGCGACTGGCCTCACCAGCCCTGCTAGCGTCCCAGAGAAGCCGCAATTCACCGCCAGGTGTCAGCCTTGCCCAACTGCAGCCAAGCCACCGGAGTCTGCACACAGCGTGAGACAAATAGCCTAGGAAGTTTAGGCCTCAAGTGCAAGTTCAGACGCTCCTGGGGCGGAGCGATAGTGGGCAGGGCGCTTGCTTTGCCTGCATGGGAGCTGGGTTCTATTCCCTGCACTCCATTTGGTCCCCACCAGGTGTAATCCCTGAGCAGAGCCAGGAGAAAGCCCTGAGCCAAGCGTGGTCCCCAAACAAACAATGAATCAAGAAACACAAAACCTAATCCTGGAGGTCCGTGCTCCATGTGAATTGGACTTCTCAGAGCCATCACCCACAAAACAACCTGCCAAAATACTGCCTGGTGACCAAGCGCCACCATCCCTAGAGCTGGCCCGAGGCTGGGCAAGCCCGTACCCACTGCTTTGCAGCCGGACTGCGCTGAGGTACGTCGTGGCCAGCACACAGACTCCGTGGAAGTCAGGACCATCCTCAGCCTCAGCGCTACAAGTTGCTCCCAGAGAGCATCTCTGTGGCTTTCTGGAGGCAACTTGGGGAATGACAGGGAGAACTTCCAGAGCTGAAGGCACAATCTAATCTCGCCCAGCTCAGCACAAGGGCACCAGCCTTATCTCCCGCTGGCAGGGACGGGAGCGCAGCCCGAGGGGGAATAGGAAGCGGGGCCACATTTAGGAGCCCTGACCCTTCCCGCTCCACTGCTGGACTTGGCAGCCGCGGCCACCTCCCTTGAAGCATTTCCTTCGTAAAAGCCTCGCTGGAAAACAAAGCGCGCGCACGCACGTACACACACATAGAGCCTAACATTGCACACACACAATTATATTCACTTTTTGGGGGGTGTGTAGAGAGGGTGCTCAGGGCCGGTGATATCAGCTCAGAGCTAACTCCTAGTTCTGCACTCGGGAATTACACCTGGCAGTGCTGGGGGGCCATGCGGGATGCCGAGAGGATGGAATCCCTGCCGGCCACCTGCAAGGCACCCACTGAACGTTCGCTCCGGTCCTATATTTGCACTTTTGGGGGAAGCAATGCCAGGCTGGGTGTAAGAGGTTGCCAGCCAGCACCCCCGGGGCCCCCGGGGGCTGAAGAGGGCTCGTGCATTCACGCGTCGGTCTGCTGTCCCGGAGAATAACTGCACCTCTTAATACACCGGAGAAATATAACATCCGTGCGCCTCTACATATCATGGGACCCGCTGTAAGTTTTTACTGCTTTCAGAGAATTCTAGAAAAGCTAAGGGCCCGGCTCAGGGACAACCACCGGGTGGCCGCCCCTTCCGGGCCGTTGCCCAGCCGCTCCGGGGCCGGCCGCGGTGCCCCGGGGAGCCAGGCCAGCGCCAACGTCCCCGAGGCCGGGCAGGGGCGCGGCGGGCCGGCCGGGCTCGGGGTGTTGCTTCCCGCCGCCCCGCACCCGAGCAGCCGCCGAGCCGCGAGCCGCATCTGCCCGCAGCGTCCCCAGCAGCCGCCGGCGAGCGGACAGCCCGGGCCGGCCCGGCGCGGACACTCACTGCGTGGCTCCCGACGCGCAGGGCCCGGCGGCTGCAGAGCTGCGCGAGGTTCGCCGGCCGCGGGGCTCCGGCGCGGGCCCGGCCACAGCCCGGTGGTGCCGAGCGCGGCAGGAGGCCGACGGCGGCGCGGCGCCCGAGCGTCCACATGCTGCCGGCCATGGTGGGCCGCGCCGCCCTCCCGCCGCCGCCTCGCCCGCGGCGACCCCTGGTGGCCCCGCGCCGCTCCTGCACGGCCGCGCTCGCGAGGAGGGGCGCCCCCTGCCGGACGCGCTGGCGCAGGGCCCGACGTGACTTCCCAGCATGCCTCTCGCCGAGCGCTATGTGCGCTCGCGCCGGTTTCCTGCCCAGCACCGGGCTACGGGAGACCGAGAGGACAGTCCGAGCGCTCGGAGTCCGCTTTTGCGAGCCCTGGCCCGAGAAATTCTGGACAGGGAGCTGCGGTTTGGCAGCGGAGGGTGGTGCAGGTTGAGCTGCTCGGCTGCCCGTCACGGTTGTGGCAGTTGGGAGTGTGCACGCAGGAGGAGGCGAACCATCGGGTTTGAACCCGGATCTGCCCACTGCGTGGCTGTGTGGCGGGTGGGCAAGCGAGTTAAGCTCTCTGGGCTTCAGGGTTTCCCGAACCCTTCAGTAAATAGGGTTCACAGGGGGTTACTTGTAAGAATAAAGTGAGTTGTGAAGTCGTGCTGGACAGGCCCTGGGCCGGGATAAGCCCGCAGTTAACATTCAGAAAGTCTTGGGACCGGAGGTAGCTCATGGCCTGGCGGGTCCATCGCCTGATTCTGGGAGCGCTGCAAGCAGTGACTCTTGTGCGGAAGGTATGGGCAGAGGGCTGGAGGCTTCCAGAGTAATTAAAAAGCCATTGTTCTTTTTTTGAATTGAAGCGGTAAGGGATTGGTATAAATTCTTAGGGCACTTAAAGTTGCCCAAAAGGAGCAGAAAGGAAAGAATGGGAAATTCTGTATAATTGTGATAGCACAGCGGGTAGGACATTTGCCTTGCATATGGCAGACCCGGGTTCAATCCCCAGCATTCCATATGGTCCCGAGTACTGCCAGGTGTAATTCCTGAGTGCAGGGTCAGGAGTAACCATGAGCATCATCGGGCATGACCCAAAAAAGCAAAAAAAAAAAAAAAAAAGGGGGGTTGGTAAGCCTTATGGTGCCCAGGCTACAAAGTTGGTATATGCAGGTCTAACTCCCAGCATCCGAGTGTGAGAAGGTTGCATGGACCCTGGCCAGCCCCCAAGTCGGCCCTTGAGTCCTGGTGTAACAGTCACATCTCCAACTCCAGATGTTTATGATGTTTAAGAAGGTAGGTTTGGGCCCCGGCTGTCCCTGCTGTCCTATGCCAGGCCCCCTGGGTCCTCACTGGGCCGTTCCTGGTGTTTGCGGTCCTGGTTGCGTCTCAAGGATCTTGCCCCTCTATGCCAGCGGGTCGTGTTCTTTGTCAGGTGCGCTGATGGCTGCTGGCCTGTCACCGATGTACTGGTGATTAGAGTCCTCCTGAATTTGTTGTCAAGGATGATGGAGGGTGTACAGTGAGTGTTGGAGAGAGAGAGAGTGCAGGATCACCTTCCTAGGCCAACGTGCATCTTCTCAGTTTTCTCCTGGTCGCCATTCTGGAGATCCAGGCAACAGCGAACGATGACTGACCCGGCGGTGCCTCCAACCCTCGGAACTGTTGTGGGCCTGTCCGCCTGCAGCACGCTCGGCTGCAGTTCAGGCTTCCAACCGCTAGATGGCAGTGCGCCCTGCTCCCTCCCGCAAAGGCGGCAACATCAGAGCCCTCCACACGCCAATGCACCCCCGCTAATGCACGCACACCTCTCAAGCTTCTAGCATTTTTTTCTTTTTGTGTCACACCCGGCAATGCTGAAGGGGTTACTCCCGGCTCTGCACTCAGGAATAATTCCTGGCTATGCCCAGGAGAACATATGGAAAGCTGGGGACCAAACCCGGTTGGCCACGTGCAAGGTAAACACCTACCAGCTGTACCAAAGCTCCACCCCTCCACCCCCAAGTATTTATTTTTAATTTGTAGGTGGCTCCCATGTGCTTTGAAGGTCGAGAACTTTGGCTCAATGAACACCTGCACTCCCCTGGTTTGTAAGGTATTTTTTGACAGGGACTAATGGGTCTTCAGCTCTACCCTTTTCCGGTTCAGACGGGAGGTGGAGCTGTGGACAGATGCCTTGGCCAGAACCTCCAAAGGAAAACATCAGTTTGCTTTCCTGTTTCCTTGAGGGGCTAAGCTCCTTGCTGTGGAATGAGGGTTGTTATGGTGACGGCAGAAGGGGCCTTGCTGTAAGTGGCTGCAGCAGCTTTTATAGCGGACTATCTGCATCCAACAGCTGTCGCGGGCACAGGGCTCTGGCAGCCACCTGGCCCCACGCCTGTGCCGTGTGATAGACAGGCGCCACACGTGTGGTCCCGTCATTACCACTGATAAGGACAGGAGGTGGCACGCATGAAAAATGATCTCCAGAGTGGCAGGAAAGCTGAGTGTGGTGACTTTCCCAGATGCCCCCACGGTGGGCAAACGGTGGGACTCACTCCCGCACGTGCCTAGTTGGCGCGATCCATTCTTTGCTACTGACTGCTTGACGTTTCTGCCCGTACGCCTAGAGGAACCAGCGCCTGACCTGATCAATGCTGGGTTCAGAATTTGTTTTTTGGTTTTTTGGTTTTTTTGGGTCACACCCGGCAATGCTCAGGGGTTACTCCTGGCTCTGCACTCAGGAATTACTCCTGGTGGTGCTCGGGGCACCATATGGGATGCCAGGGATGGAACCCAGGTTGACTGCTTGCAAGGCAAATTCCCTCCCTGCTGTGCTATTGTTCCGACCCCCAGCATTAGTTTTCAATGTATTTGTTACTCCTTTCCTCTGTGGGCTCTGCATGCAGTTGTCTCCGAGCTGGCTGGCTGTGGTCTGCTCCTTCCCTCCCACCCTTTGAGGGAAACGTGGTGTTTTATAAATGACCACCAGTCACTGCCTTTCCAACCTTCTAAGCTTTCTTTTTGGGTCACACCTGGCAATGCTCAGGTTACTCCTGGCTCTGCACTCAGGAATTACTCCTGGTGGTGCTGGGGAACCATATGGGATGCCGGGGATAGAACCCAGGTGGGCAGTGTGCAAGGCAAACGCTCTACCTGCTGTGCTATCGCCTCCGGCACCACCTTCTAAACTTTCTGACTCCTTTAGTATCTTTCATTGTTGCTATGTTTGTGTATGTTGGTTTGTGCTCAGGGGCCACACCTGGCAGTGCTCAGTTACATATGAGGTGCTGGGATTTGAACTGTTGTCGCGCCACAGTTGCATACAAGGTGTATGAATGCCTTAACGTCAGTTCTCTATAGCCCCAGAGGAGAAGTTTCTGGCCACCAGAGCTGCATACAGGGAGCATAAACAAGTGGGTTTCTGGTAAACAAGTGAGTAAGCCACCACCGGAAGGGGCATGCTGCTAGTGCACACGGATACGAGGGCGAGAGGCAAAGGCCTGCCATCCACTTCCCAACGCCCCAACATCCCACCTGGGCGAGATCAGCAGGTGAAATGATGACTCATGCGGGTAACCTGGGCTCCAGGCTACATTCATAAAAGTCTATGCCAGGCCTGTTTATAAAAATTATTTTGCTGTGACCCACCCATATCCCGCTCTGGCTTCTGCCAGCGAAACCGCCCGGCTTCAAGGCTGATCTTCCAGAGATGCAGGCAACCGAAGTCGGCTTCTCTGTAGGCGCCGCCACCACTGGGGCCACGTCTCTGGGGCCTGAGCAGGCTGGGAGCAGACCGAGATCCAGCCCTGCTGGCGGCCCAGGGCTTTACTCACCTACATACGCTCTTGTCACGGCCAGAGACATGTCCGGCTTCATGTGTGGTCTGAGAAAGATACCAGCAGCCGAAGTGTCCCAGCAACCAGCTCCTGAAGCGTGTGGCGGCATCTGTGGCTGTGCAGCACCTCAAACTCCACAGAGCTCACAGCTCAGGAGAAGCGAGAAAATGGATGGAAAACTGGCAGAAGCCCACTACGCCTAATGAATAAAAACAGTAACACACAGGCCCGACTCTCAGAAAATCCTCAGGACATGCCTTTAGCAACGTCAGTACAAGATACCTGTTGTAATAAGCAATATAAAGTAAATTACTTAGTGCCTGCTCAGGGGAGCAGCTTGGGGGTGGGGTGGAAACTGGGGACATGGGTGGAGGGAAGGGTGCACTGGTGGTAGGACTGGTGTTGGAATATTGACTACCCGAATATTGAGTAACTGTATCATGAGCAACTTTGTAAATCATGTTGTTTAAATAAAGTTTCATTCAAGAAAAGAGTTTTTGCTGTCATTTAGCATGTTACTCATGGAATCTGTCTTCAAACTTTGGTCATTTTGTTTTCTGATGATTTCTCTGCCCGTTGTGATTTTCCTCAGTCGTTTCAGTTTTTACTGCTTTGATCCTCACCAAATGGTGTAGATGCAGTAATTTCTGAAAATATTCCTTGCCTCTGCCAGTTTGACAATAATGGTTGGGAATAGTAACACTGGACTAGAACTGAGTGTGGAAAGTAGGTAAAGGAATATATCCGATAGCCCTTCAATGTCTTGGTTTGCAAATCACCGTGTAAAAGAAAAAGAGACAGAAAGAAAACTGCCAGCCATGGACGCGAGGCTGTAGGGGGTGGCTGGGAGGAAAACGGGGCATATCGGTGTTGGGAAATGTGCACTGGTGGAGGGATAGGTGTTGGAACACTGTATGACAAAACCCAATCAAGAACAGCTTTGTAATGGTCTATTGCATAGTGATTCAATTGTCTCTCTGCTGAGTCAGAGAGACAGCAGAATTGCATAGTGACAAGGAGACTCCCCACCCCTCTGGCATCAGACTTGTCAATATCATTTGCTTGGGGAATGTGAGCAGAAGTAATGGAGGAAGTTGATTTAAACGGAACCGATTCCTTAGCCTCACCATTGGGTTCTGTTTGGGGCCCACATACAGGGTTGTTCACAGGAGTTACTCCTGTGCTCAGGAATCACTCCTGGTGGGCTTGAGGGACCATATAGGGTGATGGGGATTGAATCCTGGTTGGCCACATGCAAAGCAAGTGCCCTACCCATTGTACTATCTCTTCGGCCCAGCTTTTTTCTTTTTGCTACAAAAGTGGTGTGTCTTAGATGGGGGGCTACTGCGACAACTGTCTAGAGATTCTGGGGTTATTTGTTGGCACAGCACAACTTAGCAAAGCTGACTAATGGGAAAGCCTTTAGTGTAAGTTGAGTAGAGAGTTTGCTTTGGCTCTTAGGACCCAGAGAGATGTTTTCCCGCCATTTTTCACTGTCTCAAGAGTCAATTTATATAGGATCCCCCCAATATCTAAAAATGATGAGTATGCAGGTTATTTTACCCAGATTATTCTTTTCCTAAAAAAAGAAAATATAAGATTGTAAGCCACTGGGATCTGAGCAATAATACTGCAGGTAGGATGTTTGCCATGCCTGGGTTCAATTCCTGACATCCCATATGGTCCCCCTGAGACTGCCAGCAGTGATCCCTAGAGTGCAGAGCCAGGAGTAAGCCCTGAGCACAGCCAGGTGTGACCCAAACCACACCACCACAAAAACCACAGTCAAAAACTAACTATAAACTATTATGGTTAATATACCACAACAACTGAGAACAAAATATTTTATTTCTCTCAATAAAACTATAGTTTACAATAGTATTTACTAAATAAATTATATAATTTCTCTTTTACAAGCAAAGAACTAAATCACAAATATTTCAAAGACAATGTATATACACGACATAAGGCCTTTTATAAATAGCTTTTCTCGCCTCACTAGTAAACAGTGAAAAAATCTTTATAGAAGCTAGTTTTTCTATAAAGTATCTGCCGACCTATTTCGCTGATCTTGATCAGAAACCAATTTAAGCTTTTAATGGCGTGAACAATGATTCTACATTTGCAAAAAGAGAGCAGAATTTCTACGTTACCACTTTGCGGGGGATGGATTTAAAAAAAAATAAGCAGATTACATTATGTTCTTCATGTATAATCACTGGAGGCATGCAGAAAGCGAAACAGCGCAAGTGTCAATAGGCAAACAGCAGTTCCAGGTCCAAGTAGGTGATGAGCAACGGAGAAGGAAGCAGCTCCACACGGTTCATGCGGTTCTTTGCGTTGAGCATCAGCGTGTGGCAGAGCCCTGTGGTCTTCACCTCACCTCTGCCCGAGGAGCTCCGCGGATCATGGGGCCCTGACATCACCCCGACAACCAAGTCCAGTTGCTTATTCTTCTCTGTGTAGTGGCGCTCAGTCGAGTTCCCTTGAGAAGTTCCGAGGTGGAGAAACTCCTCCCACAACTGTGCTCTGCTCTCATCCATCCGCAGAGGGCGTCACCACTTACTGGAGAACAAGGGAAGGAGAGTTAAGAATAAGACTTGGCACAGATGTATAACCTCGATGAGGGACATATGCTTTTTCCTGCAGGTGTGTACCTGAGAAAAGTGCAGCAGAAGTGGGACAGAGGTGTATGATGCTTGGGGTTCTACAATGAGGAAGGGAGCCAATGTTTCTCTGGTCTATAGCCCATATTACTTACTCTCACGGATTGTTAATTACCATCGAGACCCAAATTCCTGCTACAGCACCGTATTTCCTGGAACTCAGAGGTGACCACACGCTTATGATCAGAGAGCTAGTACAGGAAATAAGGCACTTGCTTGAACCCTGCTAGTATAGGAGGTAAGGCACATTCATCACCAGGAATGATCCCTGAGCACAGAATCAGGAGTTAGCTCTGAGCTCCGCCGGGTGCAGCACCACCCACAAAAAATAATTTATGTATTTCTGTGATATTTATTGCTATTTATTTAGGAAAGAATTGATGTTGTTAGGGCCGGAATGATAGTACAATGGGTAGGGTGTTTGCTTTGCATGTGGTCACCTTGGGTTTGATCCCTGAGCACTGCAAGGAGTAATTCTTGAGACCTAAGCCAGTAGCAACCCTTGAGCATCACTGGGTGTGGGCCAAATACAAAACACTGCCCCCCCCAAATATACACTGCCCCCAAACATACCCCCCACCAAAACAAACCAAAAATTGATGTGCGTAGAGTTGGTTGTACAATAACTCCATCAGAAAATGGGGAGAGTATACATTACTATATATAGAGTATATATTACTCCCAGATATACTGGGAGTATATCTCCCAGGTAATCCCAGGGTTACCTGGGATTATAGACCTCATTCCCATGACCTGAAGGGATGGTTTGATGGTTTGACGCTCTTATTTTATTTATATTAATAAAAATAAAAATTTAATTTAATAAGTGGGGAGAGAAAATGAACACACACTTCCCACAAAGAGGGCACGATGGCCAGCAGGCACATGAAACCTTGTCCATCATCACTTATCATAAGGGAAGTGCAAACCCAAATGACAATGAAGTATTATCTCACACCACAGATAATCGCTAATGACCTCCAGAAACAGTGCTGGTCTTGTGGTAAAAACAAAAACCCACTGACTTCCGGTGAGAATACCATTTGGTTCAGCCTCTATGGAAAACGGTATGTTGACACGTGACACAATCAATACAGAGTTTCCAGATGACCGACCGCTTCCATTGTTGGCTCTATCCCCAAACACACAGACATTAATTCAAAGATGAAGGAGTTCCTTGGGGAAGGGAGATAAGGACCCCGTGGTGGTGGTGAGGTGCTGGAATTATATCCATGAGAAACCATCATTGAAAGTACTGTGAACCAATTAAAGAATGAAGGAAAAAGATGAAATTAGAATTTCCCAGGGTTACCTGGGATTATGGACCTCATTCCCATGACCTGAAGGGATGGTGTGATGGTTTGAAGCTCTTCGTGTTCCTGGAGCAAAGCAAAAGCTCTTTGTCCACACTAGCATGTGACAGGACGTATGGACACGTTACTGGTGCCCGCTCGAGCAAATCGATGAACAATGCGAAGACAAGTTGAGAAGTGATACTGGGAGCATTCATGAATCCCAGAAATTGGCATGTATTAAGAATAAATATAATTTTTTTTTTTTGCTTTTTTGAGGGGGATCATACCCGGCAATGCTCAAGGATTTCTCCTGGCTCTGCACTCAGGAATTACTCATGGCGGTGCTCAGGGGACCATATGGGATGCTGGGGATCGAACCCGGCCAGCACAGGCCGGCCGCGTGCAAGGCAAACGCCCTACCCGCTGGGCTATCGCCTCCGGTCCAATATAATTTCTTTTAAAGTCAAAAACACATTCCTTCCAAAAAGATCCACTCACACCCATGTCCACTGCAGCACTGAGGCCAGTTTGAGCCCGGAGACAGCAACAGCCCAGGCGACCAGCAGAGGGCGATGGACAGACACTGTGGGATATCTGTTGACGCTGGCAGGAGGCCACAAAACCCCGCCCTGGCACCAGCCCGCGTCTCAGCAGCCCCCTCATGGTAGTGCTCAGGGGTCACTCAGGAGACCACATGGGGTGGTGGGGCTGAATCCAGGTAAGCCGAATGCACGGCAATTGCTCTCACTGCTGTTTTATTACCCGAGGCACCAATTCTGCCTTTTCCAAGGGTAGGCGTCATTCTGCAAGGGCCAGACATCACTGGAGGACCCCCCAAGTAGGTGATCCCCCGAAGGCAAACCAACATATTGGCCAGATAGGGCCAGTTCCCTGGTCAGCGCAGGATGGTGTCAAAAGCTGCCAAGTTTCTCTTCAGAGGGCTCATTTCTTCTCCCTTTCCCGAAACTGATACGCACTTCACCCCCACTGTTTAAAGATGGATTTCCTAAGATCTAAGAATGTGCTTTGGGAGCATTTCAGGGCAGAGTTGAAACAAAAGGCAGAACATCACAATAGTTGCTGGGCCAAGATGAACATACAGTCCCCGGTATCTCCAAGGTCCACAGCTCTGAGCGCACAGGGCTGATGTCTTAGACGTGCATTTTCACTGGGCCATAACGACATGGACCATTACATTAGTTTCAGGGGTAGCCCATCATGGCTTGGTATTTGCAGAAACAGTGAAATGATCTCTATGGCATGTCGACTTACTGTTTATGACCTACAAACTTCGCTTTAAAGATTTACTTCCTGGCAACTTTCAAGTCTGTCTCATACTTCCCTCCTCCCCCTCCCTTCCTCCCTCTTTTTTCCTGATTTTTGGGGATCCACACATTTAATGCTAAGGGGTTACCCTGGCTCTATACTCAGGAATTACTTCAGGCAATACTTTGGGGACAATCTGGGATGTGGGGGAATTCAGGGAATAGAACCCCGCTGGGTACCCCAGTACTCCCAGTACTATCTCTCAGCAGAGTTCTAAACCATTTCTGCATTTCTGATTATGCTTTTACATTAGGTCACTGGCGTGATTACTGGAAGTTTGACCTTTTTGATCGTTTTTTTTTTTATTTTTTTTTTTTTACAACCAGTGGTGCTCAGGGCTCTTCCTGGCTTTCTCGGTTCTTGGGCACCATTGGCCGTGCTGGGTCTAGCTTGGTGGGCTGGAGTGGTGCAGGCAAGGTGGCAAGGCCAGTGCTCACCCCCGGCCCTGCTGTTCTCCGTCCCCTTCCTCTGCCAGCCACATTCCTGCTTCCCAGCAGCGAGGTGTGGCATATGTATTTATGGCACTGGTTTTGTTCATCTATTCCACATTTTCAGATTCCACATAGAACCGAGATCGTGATTTCTTCTGATCATTTCAGTTAGCATGTGGCAAGATTCCATCCATCCATCCATCCATCCATCCATCCATCCATCCATCCATCCATCCATCCATCCATCCATCCATCCATCCATCCATCCAATCCATCCATCCATCCATCCATCCATCCATCCATCCATCCATCCATCCATCCATCCATCCATCCATCCATCCATCCATCCATCCATCCATCCATCCATCCGCCCGCTTTTTGGTCACACCAGCTCAGGGGTTACTCCTGGCTCTGCACTCAGGAATTACTCCCTGGCGGTGCTCGGTGGACCATATGGGATGCCGTGTCGACCCCAGGCCGGCATAGGCCGGCCGGCGTGCAAGGCAAATGCCCTACCCGCTGGGCTATCGCTCCGGTCCCGAAGGAGTAATTCTTGAGACCTAAGCTAGTAGCAACTCTTGAGCATCACTGGGTGTGGGCCAAATACAAAACACTGCCCCCAAATATACACTGCCCCCAAACATACCCCCACCAAAACAAACCAAAAATTGATGTTCGTAGAGTTGGTTGTACAATAACTCCATCAGAAAATGGGGAGAGTATACATTACTATATATATAGAGTATATATTACTCCCAGATATACTGGGAGTATATCTCCCAGGTAATCCCAGGGTTACCTGGGATTATAGACCTCATTCCCATGACCTGAAGGGATGGTTTGATGGTTTGACACTCTTATTTTATTTATATTAATAAAAATAAAAAATTTAATTTAATAGTGGGGAGAGGAAATGAACACACATTTCCCTGAAAGAGGCGCGATGGCTAGCAAGCACATGAAACCTTGTCCATCATCACTTATCATAAGGGAAGTGCAAACCCAAATGACAATGAAGTATTATCTCACACCACAGATAATCGCTAATGACCTCAGAAACAGTGCTGGTCTTGTGGTGAAAACAAAAACCCACTGACTTCCGGTGAGAATGCCATTTGGTTCAGCCTCTATGGAAAACAAAAACCCATTGACTTCGGTGAGAATGCCATTTGGTTCAGCCTCTATGGAAAACGGTATGGAGACACGTGACACAATCAATACAGAGTTTCCAGATGACCGACTGCTTCCATTGTTGGCTCTATCCCCCAAACACACAGACATTAATTCAGAGATGAAGGGGTTCCTTGGGGAAGGGAGATGAGGACCCCGGTGAGGTGCTGGAATTATGTCCATGAGAAACCATCATTGAAAGTACTGTGAACCAATTAAAGAATGAAGGAAAAAGATGAAATTAGAATTTCCCAGGGTTACCTGGGATTATAGACCTCATTCCCATGACCTGAAGGGATGGTGTGATGGTTTGAAGCTCTTCGTGTTCCTGGAGCAAGCAAAAGCTCTTTGTCCACACTAGCATGTGACAGGACGTATGGACACGCTACTGGTGCCCGCTCGAGCAAATCGATGAACAATGCGAAGATAAGTGATGCAAGTGATACCTGGGAGCATTCATGAATCCCAGAAATAGGCATTGTATTAAGAATAAATATAATTTTTTTTTTGCTTTTTTGAGGGGGGATCATACCCGGCAATGCTCAGGGGTTTCTCCTGGCTCTGCACTCAGTAATTACTCATGGCGGTGCTCAGGGGACCATATGGGATGCTGGGGATCGAACCCGGGCCAGCACAGGCTGGCAGCTGCAAGGCAAACGCCCTACCGCTGGGCTATCGCTCCGCCCAATATAATTTCTTTTAAAGTCAAAAAACACATTCCTTCCAAAAGATCCACTCACACCCATGTCCACTGCAGCACTGAGGTCAGTTTGAGCCCGGAGACAGCAACAGCCCAGGCGACCAGCAGAGGGCGATGGACAGACACTGTGGGATATCTGCTTGACGCTGGCAGGAGGCCACAAACCCCACCCTGGCACCAGCCCGCGTCTCAGCAGCCCTCATGGTAGTGCTCAGGGGTCACTCAGGAGACCACATGGGGTGGTGGGGACTGAATCCAGGTAAGCCGAATGCACGGCAATTGCTCTCACTGCTGTTTTATTACCCGAGGCACCAATTCTGCCTTTTCCAAGGTAGACGCCATTCTGCAAGGGCCAGACATCACTGGAGGACCCCCCCAAGTAGGTGATTCCCCGAAGGCAAACCAACATATTGGCCAGATAGGGCCAGTTCCCTGGTCAGCGCAGGATGGTGTCAAAAGCGCCAAGTTTCTCTTCAGAGGGCTCATTTCTTCTCCTTTCCCCGAAACTGATACGCACTTCACCCCACTGTTTAAAGTTGGATTTCCTAAGATCTAGAATGTGCTTTGGGAGCATTTCAGGGCAGAGTTGAAACAAAAAGGCAGAACATCACAATAGTTGCTGGGCCAAGATGAACATACAGTCCCGGTATCTCCAAGGTCCACAGCTCTGGCGCACAGGGCTGATGTCTTAGACGTGCATTTTCACTGGGCCATAACTGACATGGACCATTACATTAGTTTCAGGGGTAGCCCATCATGGCTTGGTATTTGCACAGTGAAATGATCTCTACGGCATGTCGACTTACTGTTTATGACCTACAAACTTCGCTTTAAAGATTTACTTCCTGGCAACTTTCAAGTCTGTCTCATACTTCCTCCTCCCCCTCCCTTCCTCCCTCTTTTTTTCCTGATTTTTGGGGATCCACACATTTAATGCTAAGGGGTTACTCCTGGCTCTATACTCAGGAATTACTTCAGGCAATACTTTGGGGACAATCTGGGATGTGGGGAATTCAGGGACTAGAACCCGCTGGGGGTACCCCAGTACTCCCAGTACTATCTCTCAGCAGAGTTCTAAACCATTTCTGCATTTCTGATTATGCTTTACATTAGGTCACTGACGTGATTACTGGAAGTTTGACCTTTTTGATCATTTTTTTTTTAACTTTTTTTTTTTTACAACCAGTGGTGCTCAGGGCTCTTCCTGGCTTTCTCGGTTCTTGGGGCACCATTGGCCGTGCTGGAGGTCTAGCTTGGTGGGCTGGAGTGGTGCAGGCAAGGTGGCAAGGCCAGTGCTCACCTCCCGGCCCTGCTGCTCTCTGTCCCCTTCCTCTGGAAGCCACATTCCTGCTTCCAGCAGCGCGAGGTGTGGCATATGTATTTATGGCACTGGTTTTGTTCATCTATTCCACATTTTCAGATTCCACATAGAACCGAGATCGTGATTTCTTCTGATCATTTCAGTTAGCATGTGGCAAGATTTCATCCATCCATCCATCCATCCATCCATCCATCCATCCATCCATCCATCCATCCATCCATCCATCCATCCATCCATCCATCCATCCATCCATCCATCCATCCATCCATCCATCCATCCATCCATCCATCCATCCATCCATCCATCCATCCATCCATCCATCCATCCATCCATCCATCCATCCATCCATCCGCTTTTTGGGTCACACCCAGAGACGCTCAGGGGTTACTCCTGGCTCTGCACTCAGGAATTACTCCTGGCGATGCTCGGGGGAACCATATGGGATGCCAGGGATCGAACCCAGGCTGGCACAGGCCAGCCGCGTGCAAGGCAAATGCCCCACCCGCTGGGCTATCGCTCCAGCCCCCTACCTGCTATATTATTGCTCCTGCCCCTGTTTTAATTTTTTTTTTTGGAAAAATATCCAAGGGCAGATATACTAGGTTACATGCTGTTTGAGCTCCACATATTTGTAATTTTGCTGGCTTTCTCACATAATTGATTTCTACTTTCAATTCTTTGTGGATAGAAAAGATGATGGATCTCATTACTGCCTTACATTTACTGCGGATTGCTCTGTGTCTGACCTTGCACTTGAGAAGAATGTTTTCTACAACTTTCCGATGGCACGTCCTGCTTAGAGCAAGTCCATCCAGCCTCTTACATCCTTTAGAAGAGGACACAGCAGTAGGAATGGTGTGAAATCAAACCATTGTGGGACCTTATAGGTGGAAGGGATCCTGGGCCACGCATGCCCACATGTCCAGTACTCTCGGTTCAATCCTATTTCAGACTCAGATCAAGCTGACGCCTTAAATGGATAAACCTCGAGGCAGAAGGCAGAACTTGGAACAACCCCAAAGGGTACATACAGATCTGGATTAAAAACGACCATCTTGTGGCTGATGTGAAAGAACGTTGGCTTTGGAGAGTACGGGCAGCTCATGCTGTGCCCGGCCTCCTGCCAGCCTTCAAGTGCCCCCTGCAGGGGTCCACACCGATCAGCAGAGATGACTGAGGCGAGCACGCCCACCAAGAAAGCGGCGCAGCTCCTGTGTCCGCTGGGGGGGATTGTGGGTTATGGCTTCTCATTTCCCAACTATGAGTGCAGTGACACTCTTAGCATGGTTCCTTGCTGGATTGATTTGGAAAACAAATCAATTTGGAAAAACAAATCAATTTGTTTTCAGAATCAATCTCGGGGGGTGTCAATGATTTATCCAGGCTGGCAACTGTACAGTGGACTTTCCAGCCCACCGTGACCAAGTACTAACTGTAAATCTGAGAGGTTACTGTCTACTAGGTCACGTGGTGCTGGAGCACCACTGAATTGGCTCTGAGCCCCATTCTGCCAGGCTGGGAGGGTGAGGGTGGAATGTGTGGATATGGTGCTGGTTTCACATGGAGAAGGAAGCACTGCCTTGGGGCTGGAGCGATAGCACAGCGGGCAGGGCGTTTGCCTTGCACATGGCTGACCAGCATCCCATATGGTCCCCTGAGCACCGCCAGGAGTAATTCCTAAGCGCCAGAGCCAGGGAGTAACACCTGAGCATTGCTGGGTGTGACCCAAAAAGAAAAAAAAAAGGAAGCACTGTCTTGGCAGGAGACATTGGTTCTCACTCATTGACACAGGAAAAGAAGTGTCTGATGCCACAGTGTAACCGCACCCCCAAGCCATTCCCCCTCTCAGCGCCGGAATTCCTTGGTTGGTACCATTTTTCTTTAGGAAAACCCACAATACAGAGTGGCTGGCACTGGTTGGACCTTGTATGTGTCTCCTTCATCTGCAGAAATAGTCAAGTGACAATAGGACCTTAGGCTGGGAAGGGATCAAAGCGACTGGAGTCATAGTCATGGAAGTCATAGAAGAGATGAAGAGACAAAGGCAAGAACCGATGGCCTCTCAGCTAAGGAGAGAGGCCTGGAAAGACTGTATGGAGGGGGTTCACCCAGTGGTGCTCAGGGATCACGCCTAGTGGTACTTGGGGGATCATATGCGATGCCAGTAATTGAATCCAGTCAGCAACACGCAAAGGCAAGCGCCCCTACCCACAGTATTATCGCTCTGGCTCCAAGAAACTTTTTTTTACTGACAATTATTTAGAAATACGTGAATAAGAGAAAGGAAGAGGTGCATGTTGGAGAGGGCACAGGCTTCTCCAGGGCGGAAATAAGCAAGAAACACTGAGCCAAGCACTGGAGACACGGGTTCGAAGAGCAAGCCCCGAAACAGATTTTCCCCCACAGCTCTCATGGGATAAAAAATAAACAAACAAAAAACAGGCTCGTTGAGATCTTAATTTTGGATCTGGAACAGTGCATTTCTGTTGCTAAAGTCCCCAGCTGGGACACGGCCAGTGGAGACAGAGCTGTTCTTACGATGTCACCACACAGACCACTTAGAGGCCCTCCACCGGAAGGCTACAAAAGCACGATTCTGAAAGGATACCTGCACCTTTATGTGTTTGCGGCAGCTTGAGTCACAATATCTGAAACAGGGAATCAACACAAATGCCCACCAGTTGCCTGGTAACAAAGCTAGAGTGTGTTTCGCCCTCACCACACTGTGTGGCTGCCATCATGTGTGAGGAAAAGCCTGGGGAGTGTGAAGAGGGGCTGGGAAGCCTGATTGGAGGGGACGAAGAGGGCAGGTGGGGTGAAGGCACTCGTGTGTGGGGTTACAGTCTGCCTGAGGCATGACGGTGGTATCGAGGGATCCGCTCTGCCTCCTGGTTCTCCCCAGAGTGCTGGCCCTTAGTAGCTGCTTGCTGCAGAGGTGCCTGCCAACCATGCAAGGCCTTCTGATGCTGAATCCAGAGCGAACCACCACCAGGCCGAATGCCTGGGCCGGGCCCAGAGAGGCCTGCTTGCACTGCCTGGAAGCACGTGTGCTGGACACCATCCTGAAAGGACAGTTGGTGTCTGGGAGAAACCGTGTTGGCTGGGCCAGCATCCACTCGGGGAGACTGAGCAGCTCCACACCTCTCATTCCTTGGCCTGCAAGGCACACACAAAGTGAGTGTTATTGACGTCTTCCTGGGCTGTGGCTTAGGGGGTCCTTCCAAAAAACAAAGCCTCTATCTGGTCAGCCAAACTATGGTATTTTTTTTGGCCATATACAGCAGAACTCAGGGTTAACTCTTGCGCTCTATGCTCAGGGATCACTGCTGGTGGTGCTGGGGGACCCATATGTGGTGCCAGGAACTGAGACTGGGTAAGTGTGTGCAAGGTGAGTGCTTTAATCCCTGTGCGATTTCCCTCCATCTCTGCGCCCGACAAATTATTATTATTATTACTTTTTATTTAAGCAGTTTAAGCAGTTAGACAACTTAAACTTAACTTATTTGAGAGACTCACAGACATGGGGCAGAGCTGCTACTGGCTCTCCCTGTGCCCAGCCGCTCACAAGGCACCTGGGAAGGATGGTGGGTTCTAGCCCTGGCCCGCCACCCCAGCAGAGCCTCGCAAGAAGTCAGATGAGCCCCCCACCTCATGAGGGCCGCCATTTTCCACATCCGGACTCCCCTCTCGTCAGAACTCCACCCAGCATAAGAGCTGAAGCGGCCGCGCAGTTCATCAACAAATGCTGGAGATCAGAGGTAACTACAAGAGTATGCCACCCACACAGCAGAGCCTGGCAAGCTGCCCGTGTCGTATTTGACATGCCAAATACCAGTAACAAGTATAGACCTCATTTCCATGACCTGATGGAATGGTTTGAGGCGCTTTATGTTCCTGGAGCAAGCAGATGCCCTTGGGCTCTACTAGCATGAGACAGGACATATGGAGATGTTACTGGTGCCCGCTCGAGCAAATTGATGATGAGCGGGAAGACAGTGATACGGTGATACTTTTTATTTGGCCACAACCAGCTATGCTCAGAGTTTACTCCTGATACTTGCTCAGGTCCCATACGAGATGCTGGGGATCGAACCTGTGTTGGACTTGTGCACTACCCACTGTACGATCGCACCAGTCCCAGATTCAATTATCTTTTGGTACACAATCGATGCAGCTTCAGGTGATGATACTAAACGGAACAGGGAAGGACAGGACAGCTACGAAATGATTTCATTTGTCAGCCCCTTCCGCCCCACTTCCTGATTCTTCCCTAAGTTGCTTTCTAAACAGTAGAAAGCAGCATTTTCTACATGGACTCCCCAGACACCAAGGAGCCCTGCGAGAGAGAAACAATTGGAAGCGGTCTGGCGGGGACTGCACAGGTATGGGGGAGACCAGCACTTTCATTTCTGCAAACGGTTGCAGTTTCTAGTCTCCGGTTATACTTGAAAGGTGGAGGCTCTAGGCGGGCCCGAAGGAGCTGTCTTGACCTCTGAACGAGGCACCCTCGCTGACTGCACACAGAGCAAGGGAGCCAGAGTGGGCAGGGTGGAAAAGTTCACTAGGTTTCAGTTCAGACATCCCTGTTCCCGCTTGTGCATCCCTGTTCTCTTCTTGCCAGGAGGTGGCAGTAGTGTTCGCTGAAAGCAGGGGAAATCTCAAATCCAGTTGGGAGACTAGGGGTTCAGCTCAGCTTGACTTTAGTGAGAGGGGGAAAGTGCGTGATCTGTGGGGGCCAACCACCCCAGAAGAGAAAACAAAGGAGTGACAGTGCCCCATTACCCCCCAGGACTTGGAGATGAATGATTACAGGATCCACAAGAGAATTCTAGGATGCTTGGAGCTGACGTCTCAGTCAAAAGGGGTGGGAAGATTTAAATTTTTTAAAAATTTATTAATATTATTATTTTATCTATTTACTTATTTTTTGATTTTTGGGTCACACCCAGCAATGCTCAGGGGTTATTCCTGCCTCTGCACTCCAGGAATTACTCCTGGCAGTGCTTGGGGAACCACATGGGATGCCGGGGAATTACACCTGGGTCGGCCGCATGCAAGGCAAATGTCCTTTGGTGGGAAGATTGAAAAACTACCAGATGTAACACCGTATGACCGAAACCCAGACATGAATATCTTTATAATTCTATATTTCACAGTGGTACAATAAAATATTAAAAAATTGTCTATAAATGGATGGACATAGAGAGGATCATGCTGAATGAAATTAGCCAGAGGGAAAAGGACAGATATAGAATGACTGCATTTATTTGTGGGATATAAAAAAATCATGATACCCATTATCCAAGGCCAGACAAAATATGGATCAGGAAGTCTTGTCAGTGGGTAGAACCTACTGCAAATGTGTGGGAGTCAGAGGTTAGGTAATACAGAAAAAGGAACAGTGTACTAATAATTATGGTAAATGATAATACCAGTGTAGAACTGAGCATTGAAAGTAGGCAAAGGATAGTCATGATAATCTCTAAATGTATGTAATGTATGTATTGCAAGCCACAATGTGTAAGAGAAGGGGGGAGAGATAGATAGATAGACAAAAGAGATAGAAGGTTAGTTAGATAGAGAAAAAAAAGAGATTGAGAAATGAAAATTGCCTGGGGAGGGGGTAAATCAGGGAATTGGTGGAGGGAAAGGTGCTGGAACACTTAAGACTGAAACCCAAATATGAACACTTTAGTAACTGCACATATCACAGTGGTATAATAAAAATATTAAAATAAATAAGTAAATAACCATTAATCTTTAAAAAAAACCCTACCAGATGTGGTCCAAAACCCCAAAATCAAATGAAACAACCAACAAATAAATAAATAAACAAAATCAAGGCAGGAAGGATTAATGTGGAAGAACACACGCTTTGCATGCAAATGGCCTGGGTCCGATCCCAGCACTGCCGTGATCTAAGTACCACAGGGAATAACCCCAAAGCATGGGGCCATGATCTAAGTACCACAGGGAATAACCCCAAAGCATGGGGCCGTGAACAGTTCCTGACGCACAAATAAATAAGGAGACATCAACCATGTTACCTCAGTAACAAAGTGAGGAAATAGTATCATTTCCACCAGTGAGAATGGCATATATTTAGAAAAAACAAACAAACGAAAACCAAAACTAAAAGCAGGACTTAAGAGATAGTACAGTGTGATGTGTATCTGCCTTCCATGCGGCTGACCCGGGTTCACTCCCCAGTACCCCTTATGGTCTCTGAGCACAGCTGGGTGTGGCCCACAAACAAACAAGCAAATACAACACAACTAAAATAAAAACAAACGTTGGAAACAAGTGTTGGCGGGGATGCGGTCACTGCTGGTGGCAACGTCAGCTGGTGCATTCCATGGCAACAATATGGAAGTGTCTCAAACAGAAAGTAGGAACGACGCCCCAGTTTGACCAGACTATCCTACTTCTAGGAATCTACCCCCAAAAGTAATTTCATGAATTCAAAGAGTTACTTAGAAACACATTCCTTTGAAAAGATCTCTGTACATCATATTCACACTGAAGAAGGTGGGCCGTGACTCCCGGACGGGGATCCTCCACAAGGAGACAGGCTGGAGCAGCCTGGGGAAGGCGAAGGCGGGGACTGGCATTAGCTGTGGCTGGCAAGTGAAATAAGGCTAAGCAACCCTGAGGCTGGAAGAAGCAAGGAAAATCTGAGTTTTCTGAGGAAGCGTCTCATGACTAACATCTTGAACTCAGGCTTCCGCTCCATGGCTGTGAGAACACAGTTCTGTCAGTTCCTCAGTCTGTGAGTGTTCAGGCTATCCTAAGAATCAAAACCAGGGGCCGGAGAGACAGCACAGCAGGGAGGGCGTTTGTCTTGCATGCGGCTGACCCGGGGTTCGATCCCCGGCATCCCATATGGTCCCCCCCAGCACCGCCAGGAGTAATTCCTGAGTGCAGAGCCAGGAGCACCCCCTGAGCATTGCCGGGTGTGACCCAAAAGGAGAAAAAAAAAAAAAAGCAGGTGGAGGCAGAGCGCAGCCCCCAGGACCCCTCAATGCTCCTCCTCCGACCTCCCTCACCATCATGGGGGGCCATGCTTCAGGGAGCACTGACCCATTCTGCCATGGTCTCCCCAGATCTGGGACAGGCTGGGTCGCGAGGCTCATGAGTGTGCGACACACTTACTTTCTGCCCTGCGTGACTTGTTTGCTCCTTCTGGAGTGAGCCGCTGCTGCTACCCAGCCCCCCCAGACCACACGCCTCCGCCATTAGAGCTGCTTCTTCCTCAGAGCCTCTTTCTCTGGGGGCTGGAGCTCTCCAGGAAGCCAATAAACACAGGCCTCCCATGACTAGGGTGAGGGATGGGAAAAGAGAAATGAAGAAGGAGAGTATCAGAATGTGAGGGAGTGGGGCTGGAGCGATAGCCTAGCGGGTAGGGTGTTTGTCTTGCGGCAGGCCTGTGCTGGCCCAGGTTCGATCCCCGACATCCCATATGGTCCCCAAGCACCGCCAGGAGTAATTCCTGAGTGCAGAGCCAGGAGTAACCCCTGAGCATCGCGGGTGTGACCCAAAAGTCAAAAAAAGAAAAAAAAAAGGCGGCCAAATGATCAATAAATATCAATAAATGATCAAAAAAAAAAAAAGAATGTGAGGGGAGTGAGCAGGGCTGAGGGATGGGGTTAGGAGGCAAAGGGCTGCCAACAGAGATTCAAGCAACAGAAGAGCAAAGCGGATCCTGATAAAGGCAGAGAACAAGTTGGCTCTTGAGGTAAAGCCAAACCACAAGAATAGAAAATGAAAAACAAACAAAAACAGCCCCTTGCCATAGCTGTACCGATGCATTTGATCACCAGCTCTGGGTCTGGTAAAGGCAGCATCCTGGCTTTCTATGACTCTAATTCCTCAAGCAGTAGTTAATAAATTCCTTAAACAGTAGTTAATATGGTTTGGTTAAAAAAATATCCCAGCAGTGATTTCCAATGCAGACCAAAAGGACTCATGAATTTGAAGTGTGTTGGGCTGTTTCAGCTGACGGGAGTCGCATGTGGGTGCTGTGGACCCAGAAAGTGGAGTCCCCTTTCTCGGAGGGGAGTCCACATCTGGCAAGGCTCAGGACTCACTCCTGGCTTGGTGCTCAGGGGTCACTTCTTGCAGGGCTTGGGGGCCCATATGGGGTGGCGGACGGGCATACGCATGCAAGGCAGACACTCTATCTGCTGTCCTATCACTCTGGCCCCCAGCCCCCCTCTTTTATAAAGCTCATCCACAGGTATCAGAAATATTATTTGGTCAAGAGCTTATGGGCCCAGCGCACAGAGAAATAAACTGCCCCTCTCTGAAGTCGCTTCATTTATCAACAATGGTCATAAAGTAGAAGTACGTTGGTGACTCTGGGGACGGGGAGGCCACACAGGGGGAGAGTGGACAGGCCCTGCACGCGCCCCAAACTGGGGCTGAGCCCTGGAACCACATCATTAGGGCTAGCCCGAAGCCCCTGAGGACACCAGGGTGGCTCTGGGGTCCGTGGCACGGCAGGGTCCCAGCAGCACCACATTCTCGACCCCAGCAGAGAAGCACGAGCCCTCCGGAGTATCACGGACACGCGCCCCGAGCACTGCCCTGTCTCCAGGCAATAGAGGGAAGAAAGAGCTTCTGATGGACTCCCTGCCCAGGCAAACTCACGTTGACCCTTTTTTCCCTACCTTGCTCTCTCTCACCCCAATCTACCAGAATTCAGCGCATCCTCGCTGGCTGAAGGGGTTCTGCCGTCTCGGCTCAACCTGCAGCAAGGTCCCTGTTTTAGCTCATCACCACTGGCTCCGGCAAGGAGTGATCCGAGGGCCCAGCACTCCAGAGCAGCCTGCAACCTCAGCCAGTGGAGTCGAAGACGGAAATGTGGAGCTCTCTGGCTACAAACATTTCACTGAATTTCCAAAGGCCTCCCCAGGACCAAACTCAAAGTGTTTCTTCTTTTCTCCTTTCCTTTCCTTTTTTCCTTTCCTTTTCCTTCCCTTTTTCCTTCCCTTTTCCCTTCCCTTCCTCCCTTCCTTCCCTCCTTCCCTCCTTCCTTCCTTCCCTCCTCCTTCCCTTCCCTCCCTCCTTCCCTTCCTTCCTTCCTTCCTCCTTCCTTCCCTTCCCTCCTTCCTTCCTTCCTTCCTTCCTTCCTTCCTTCCTTCCTTCCTTCCTTCCCTCTTTCCTTCCTTCCTCTTTCCTTCCTTCCTTCCTTCCTTCCTTCCCCTCCTCCTTCCCTCCTTCCTTCCTTCCTTCCTTCCCTCCCCTCTTTCCTTCCCTCCTTCCTTCCTTCCCCTTCCTTTCCCTCTTCCTTCCCTCCTCTTCCTTCCTTCCTTCCTTTCCTTCCTTCCTTCCTCTTTCCTTCCTCCTTCCTTCCTTCCTTCCTTCCTTCCTTCCTTCCTTCCTTCTTCCTTCCCTTCCTTTCCTTCCCTCCTTCCTTCCCTCCTTCCTTCCCTCCTTCCTTCCCTCCTTCCTTCCCTTCCTTCCTTCCTTCCTCCTTCCTTCCCTCCCTCCTTCCTTCCTTCCTTCCTTCCTTCCTTCCTTCCTTCCTTCCTTCCTTCTTCCTTCCTTCCTTCCTTCCTCCTCCCTCCCTCCCTCCCTCCCTCCCTCCCTCCCTCCCTCCTCCTCCCTTCCTTTCTCTCTCTTTTTCTCTCTCTCTCTCTCTCTCTCTCTCTCCTTTTCCCTTCCTTCCTTCACTGGGGCATACCTGGTAATGCTCAGGGGTTACTCCTAGTTCTGTGCTCAGAAGTTACTCCTGGCAGTGCTTGGGCGGCCAAATGGGATGCCAGGGTTCGAACTCAGGCTGCATGCAAGGCAGACATCCTGCCCTGTGTGCTATCGCTCCAGCCCCTTCTCTTGCTTTTCTTATCCAAACTAGTACAAGCCCTGAACTCAATCATTTTCCCTTTGTGGCCACTCTTTACCCATGATCAAAGATGCCCATTAAACACTTCGGGAATCTAGCTGCCTACCAGGGTGCACAGCTGAAACACGCTTAACTGTTTTTTCTCCTTGACCTGCAGCCATTTTTGCACTTCAAATGACCAATTAGTAGTGCTACATCTCTGGATAGAACATACCATGGAGAAGATGAAGAACAAAGTATACATGGGACAGTGCTCAGGGGCCAGAGTTCTATCTTCAGCACTGCATAAACCAACCCCCCAAGCACCACTGGGGTTTCCCTGGTGGCCTCTGGTCTAAGTTATACCACCTTGCCACACTCAGGTGTTGAACTGTTTGCCCGGTTTGCTGAGCATCACTGGGAGTGACTCCTGGGGTGGCAAGGGGAACTGTCCACGAATAATGCCTGGGAGCACCACCCTTCCACAAAAAAAGGGTGCAATCTCAGGGCTGAATAAGAAGCAAGAAAGTCATTGTTGCATGACCATCATCTTTCAAAACATCCCTAATAATAAAAAACAATCCCATTATCTCTCACCTGCCGCCCACTCCCAGGGAGTTGTAAAAGGACATTTTTCCAGGCCATTGTTGAACCGAAATGGCTCTGTTGGTTGTTCCTATTTCCCATTAAGACAAAATTGCATTCGACAGCAGGTAAAGAAGCCGCCCTAGCAACTGAAATAACAGCTACTGTGCCTCAGAATATCTGGAGCGATTCAAAGACTCAAAACATGGACCCCAGCTTTGCTCCAAAAGAGTGCGTGGTTGCCCATCTCAGGGCACAGAGCCTGCTTTCCTCTGCTGTGTTCTCCTCCCCCTCATCTGGGCTGGCAACTCAGAGCTCAGTGGAAAAGTACATCTTCTGGTTATTGGATAAAATCATCCCCATTGAATTCCCCTTTGATTTGAATATCTGCAAATCAATTATTCCCCCAAAAATGCTCTTGTGTGAAGCTGAGCAGCCTTTTCAAAGCTGCGTGGGTTAGGAGTGAGGCACACAGAACCTGAACAAAACTTTAATCTGGACGATGGTGCAGTTAGTTGCCTTTAAATAATGAGGGAATTCTCAGGGATGCTTGGTCATGTGGAATAGTGTCCTGGCGAAGGGGTGGGACCATGCAGTACCAGGGAATGAAACCAGGGTGTCCCACATGACAGACCCCTGAACTCTCTCCTAGCAGTCCCCAGCCCCAGCCCGCAGTTCACTGCCTTGTGAGGAAACCATCCTTTGATTTCCCATCAAGTCACAGGACAAAGACAGCAAGCCTAATTACATGCACAGCAACACGGGTGCATCCTTAAAGGGCAGTGTTGGATGGAATCTGGTAGGCATACATCACTGGGGTTGGATCACAGGTATTGTTAAAAGGGATTTAAACAGACTAATCATTTGAACATAGAATCCAACAACAGCACCAGCGAACCGGGTTGCAAGCACTGACAGACGGGTCTCGTGGGGTCTCAGTGGTCTGCAAGCCCAGGTCTAGGTCTGAGAAAGTCCCCCAGTGTGAAAAAGTTTCATAACCCCTAGTTCACTCCAGGGATTTTATGTTCAGTTTTCATTCGTTTCTGTGATGGAGCTACAGCCAGATTGCTCATGGGGCCAGAGAGGTGCTGGGAGCAGACCTAGGTCTTGGTTGAAAACCATGGCAACGGAACAGAAATATTACAAGAGAGATCTGTGTGGTGGCAATATACGCCAGTACAGAGCTGGAGTTGGTAAGGCAGTACAGAGAGTAGGGCATTTGCCTTGCACACGGCCGACCTGGGTTCAATCCCTGGCATCACATATGGTTCCAGGAGTGATCCCTGAATACAGAGCTAGGAGTAACCCCAGAGTACTGCTGGGTGTGGCCCAAAATAGGAAACAAAGGCACCAAAACAGAATCTCTCTGTTGTCATTTCATATATGAACGGGTTGGAGAGGACTATAACTAGGTCAGGAAAAAGGAGACACAGGGGCAGGCAGCAATGCTTTGCCCTGCTCGAAGCTTCTTCTCCTTGCTCTCTGTCACCTCAGAGAGACAAACGAATACACGGAAGGGAAGGGATTGGCCTGTATCTAGGAGATCTAGATGAGTGTGCAAAATAAGAAATAAAAATCTCTGGTGTGAAAACACACTTGGGACTTTGCCACGAAATCGAACTTTACATACTGTGAAGGTTTATGGAAGAGGCTTTATGAAAGGTCAATGAAACTGAAATTTGGAGAAACTGCAATGATTTTTGGAGATGCCACGTTTCTACAATGTTGTTTAACTTAGAATATGTTTTAGAGTGTCAAAGCTGGAGAGAGTCTCAGAGAAGACTTAATGGTCCTTTTTATAGACAAGCAAATTGAGACCAGAGTGGGCGAACAAAGTATGTGCCCTTCAAATAAGCTCCTTTGGCATGTGGATTGTTCTACCTGAAGGCCATTAGAAAACATTCTATATCTCTCTTTAGCCACTTAAAATAGCATTTTGTACACTATAGGATATGAATCAACCCAAATGTCCAATGTCAGATGACAGGACAATGAAGGTGTGATATACATTCATAATGGAATACTATTCAACCATGAAGAATGACGAAATCACATGATTCACTGCAACCTCGGGGAACTAGAGGATCTCAGGTAAAGTAAAAAAGGACTAACAGCGAATGATCCCACTTATCTGAGGTATGTGGAATAACATGACCAGGGAATGCAAAGTGGCAAAAGTGGAAAACCCTTGGTCCTAGATTACGAAAATGAAAAGGCCAGGGAAGGAGACAAATGGAGGGAAATAAGAAGAGGCAGAGAGGAGTAGCAGGGACAAGAGTCAGGGCCTTTTATCTTTATTTTTTTGAGAGCTGCGGTACATGCATATACTAACCCAGACAGCCATCAATTCTGCAAGCATTGGACCACCCCAAAATAATTAAACTGAAAAATGGCTGTTGGGGGGTGGGAGTAAACCTGAGGAGATTGATGGAGGGGGTTGACTGGTGTTAGGAATACTGTGTGTCTGATAGTCTTACTATGGACATATTTGTAAATCATGGTGCCTAAATTTTAAAAAAAATTTAAAATGTAGATGGAGGGGTGCCGCACAGGAAAACCTGCCATCAGCGATCACTTTCCACAGCCCTGGAGACGGAGCTGCGTGAGAGGCTGAAAGTCCGTTCACCACACATCAGCTCCCTCCTCTTCCTGTTTCCCTCTTCCTGTTCTAGATCCGCCTTAAGCCTCGGCCACCTGGCTCTCTTGGGGTTCATGTATGTGCAGTCCCAGGATATACTAAGTTAAAAACATAATTTGTTTTGTTATTCTGTTCTTTTCCACAGGGGGTGTCTCAGTCAAGATCTGAAGGACAGGGCCCAGAGGTGCCCATGGGCCGTGCGCATGGGAGGCCAGGGATTGTACGTGGGAGGCCCGGGATTGTGCCTGCTCCGGGCACATCTCTTCAACTCCACCGTACTCCCTGCATTAACATATGCCTCAGAGACCTGGGCCCTACGAAAGCAGGATGAGAATGCTATTTGGGTCTCCCCAGAGAGGAATTGAAAGAACTATGCTTGGAACATCACGCCTCACTCAAGTGAAAGAAGGAATCTGGAGCTTGGACCTCTGTCGCTGTTCCAGAGTCAGGGACGCTGTCTTGTTTGCCAAGGCATCAAAAATCAGATGGGGGGCCGGAGCAATAGCTCAGCGGGTAGGGCGTTTGCCTTGCACGCAGCCGGCCTGTGCCGGCCTGGGTTCGATCCCTGGCATCCCATATGGTCCCCCCGAGTACCGCCAGGAGTAATTCCTGAGTGCAGAGCCAGGAGAAACCCCTCAGCATTGCTGGGTGTGACCCAAAAAAGCAAAAAAAATAATAATAATAAAAAAAAGAAAAAAAGAAAATCAGATGGGCTGGACATGGAATACGATTTGGAGACGACCGCTGGACTCCCACGGGATATCAAAAGATCACGTGGCTGCCCACCTACAAGATGGTCAGACTTCTTCGTCAAGACCCTGAACGAATGGTTTGAGACTCTTTGTATTCCTGAAGCAACCAGATGCCACTGGGCTACACTGGCACGTGATAGGGTCAAATGGAAATATTACTGGCGCCCGCTCGAGCAAATCGACGAATAACGGGATGTCAAGTGATCAATGATTAGGGGCAAATGCATAATATCCAAGCATATCAGTTTCTTTACTGTAAAATGGAGCTAGTAACCACATTTTAGTCATAGACAGGTTCATTGTGGATTAAATGAGCTATTGGGGCTGGAGTGATAGCACAGTGGGTAGGGCGTTTCCCTTGCACGCAGCCAACCCGGGCTTGATCTCTGGCATCCCATATGGTCCCCTGAGCACCTCAGGAGTAACTCCTGAGTGCAGAGCCAGGAGTAACCCCTGAGTATTGCCAGGTGTGACTGAAAAAGAAAAAAAGTTATTAATATGAATAATGGAGGACAGTTCTTAGTATGTAGGAAATAATTAAAAACAAATTTAATTGCTTGGTAAGATCTACAAAGTAAAGAGAAAGAAAGAGTGAGTAAGAGAAGAAAAGTGCCTGTGGTAGAGGTATGTTGGGGGTGGGTGGGAGGGAAACGGGGTACACTGGAGTTGGGAAATGCGCTGGTGGAGGGATAGGTGCTGGAATGCTGTATGACTGAAACCCAATCATGAACAGCTTTATAATGGTCTATTGCACGGTGATTCAATTAAAAGAAATAAGCAGTAGAAAAAGCAAGTAGTCTACAAAGTAAGATCAGGTTAGATCAGTTCATTTCTCTCGTCTAAACTTGCTTCCTGGAACAGTGAGGGGGCCCCAAGATAGAGCAGAGACTACTGCAAGCAAGAGGCTCTGAACATGTGATCTCTGGTGCAGAGCCAGGAGTGAGTGTGCAACTAAAGCGTGCAACTCCCGGTAATTACTGTGGCTAAACCATGCGAGGGAGCATCACAGCCTAGTGAGCACATGTGAGCCCCTCGAGCTCCCTGCATGAACCCACCCTGAATGGACTCCAGCCCTACAGCTAAAGCAGCGAGACACCCTGCTGGCACAAGTGTGAGCACCACGGCTAAGCTGTGTGAGAAAACACTCAGCCTCTGGGCTAGAGAGACAGTGCGGGTGGTTAAGGTGCTTGCCTTGCATGCGGCCAACCCTGGTTCACTCTCTGGAAGCGCATGGTTCCCCCAAGCACTGCTGGAGGCGGCCCCTTTACTGCCCACTCCAGCATACAGACTAAAGCAGCTCTAAGCACTTCTGCATGTGGCCCCAAACACAACAGCTTCTAGAACAATGTGGCAGGCTCAAGGGGCTCATATCCTTGATCATGAGTGACATTCCGAGCTGCCTTGGAGGTCAGGCACGGCTGGCAGCGTTTACTCCTTGCAAAGATGGGAACAGCGTGGGAAAGGCTCTTTTCCAAATGACACAGTTGGTTGGTGACAGAAGGGAGGCAAGACTGTCTGGCACGGAGTTCCAGTTCGTCCCATAAAAAGGTCCGTTTGAGTCAGAGAAGCCATTAATTTGTTGGGAATAACACTGAGAGCCCCTCTGCCTGATGCAGTGAAACCTGTTTCCTGTTTTATCTGGAGGTTAAATACCGAGCTCTGGATACACTTTCCCTAATGTTTTATGTGAACCGAGAGACAGTAGGGCTGGTGAAGACACGCCCCTTGTATGAGTGCTACTGTTTCTTTAAAACCCACGCATGTGCAGGCCTACAGAACGTGTCTCATATGAACCAGGGCCTGGGAACATTGAGACAGGAGAGCAGAGCCAACCAAGTACTCACTAAGTAGACATCGAGCACCGATGCGTTGTCATCCTGCACTTCCAGAGTGTTTGGCTCAGACGTCAAGTAGATGGTTCCCTCCTCCAAAGGTGAATGTTGAACTGGAAGGTAACCCTTTACTGAAAAAAAGAGAGAATAATAATGAGCGTGCGGCCTCCTGAATAAAATCCAAAGATGTCTAAAATGATGGCTAAAGCAGCAAAGAAGGGAGAATGTGGGGACTGAAAAAAACTATTAAAAAAGTTTGAAGGAAACAGGGTCATATGCTTCCTTGAATTGAAAGAATTTTATTTTACTGGGGTATTTTTTTCCTGTGTATTTTTCTGTGTCTACTTTAGAGCATGAAAAACTTCACGTTTGAGAGGTGATTTGTGGCTTCCAATTTGTGAGGGTAAATGGCTGTGAATCTTGAGACCAACTGGTCAGCCATGACTTCAAAGAGTTCATTTTCTTTTCTCTTTCAGGGTCATGCCTGGTGATGCTCAGGGGTTACTCCTGGCTCTACACTCAGGAATTACGCCTGGCAGTGCTCGGGGACCATATGGGATGCCGGGGCTGGAATCATGGTTGGCGGAGTGCAAGGCAAATGCCCTACCTGCTCTACTATTGCTCCGGCCCCTTGGTTTTCTTCTTAATGAAAATATCTTTTATTATAGTTTAGGTGATCACTGTATCACTGTCTTCCCGTTCATCATCGATTTGCTCAAGCGGGCCCCAGTAACATCTCCATATGTCCTGTCTCATGCTAGTAGAGCCCAAGGCATCTGCTTGCTCCAGGAACATAAAGAGCCTCAATCCATTCGGAATGAGGTCTATAATTGTTACCGGTATTTGGCATATCAAATACAACACGGGTAGCTTGCCAGGCTCTGCCATGCAGGTAGCATACTCTTGTAGGCATCTCTAAGTCCAGCATTTATTGATGAACTGCGCGGCCGCTGATAGGCTGGTCTGCTGAGTGGAGGTCTGACGCGAGAGAAGTCGGATGTGGAAAATGGAGGCCCTCATGGAATGAGGGGTCGTCTGGCTTGTTGGGAGGCTCTGCTGGGATGGTGGGCCAGGGCTGGAACCCACCATCCCTCCCGGGCGCCTCGTGAGCGGCTGGTCACAGGGAGAGCCAGTAGCAGCTCTGCCCCATGTCTGCGAAGTCTCTGGACTGGCATACCTGAGCCGGATTTAAGAAAGACTGCTGCAGGGTGGAACTCGATGAGCCGGGCGCTGATAGGCTGGTCTGCTGGGTGGAGGTCTGACGAGAGAGAAGTCCGGATGTGGAAAATGGAGGCCCTCATGGAGTGGGGGTCATCTGGCTTGTTGGGAGGCTCTGCTGGGATGGTGGGCCAGGGCTAGAACCCACCATCCCTGCTGGGCGCCTGGTGAGCTGGTCACAGGGAGAGCCAGTAGCAGCTCTGCCCCATGTCTGCGAGTTTAGGTGA
This sequence comes from Cryptotis parvus, assembly GCA_021461705.1. Lineage (NCBI taxonomy): Eukaryota > Metazoa > Chordata > Mammalia > Eulipotyphla > Soricidae > Cryptotis > Cryptotis parvus. Next base: position 38,150 of record JAJIBD010009680.1, read on the forward strand.
TAGGGTTATAATAGTGTTCCTATTGATAATAATGTTAATGCCCACCTTTGCCACCACGTGCCCATGAAGAATTGGTTTCCAGTGTCTTAGCTCTCAGTGTTCAGGCTTTGCTAGCTTACAGAGATAACTCTGAACAACACTAGCACTCATAATTTCCTTGAACTATCTTTGTCTTCCTTTTTGCTATGAATGATTCAATTACATCTGAGGTTCAAAACTTCAAACACACACCAGATTCTCCAATTTTCCAATTTAGTTGCCTGATGTACCAGGCATGAATTTGCATTTCCAGCAAGCTCCAGGGTGACTGCTAGCCCAAGCAACTACTCTTCCAGTAGCATGAATTAAACATAGAGCACTGCACTCTGCAGAGAAAGGGGAGCCACGGTGGGGGGTACTCAGTGTAATAGCAAAGACAACAAAATCCAAAGGAAAACAGTTTTACAGTCATACTCCAAAGTCATTAGCAGGAAATCAGCTTGTTTTGTAAAACTGAACCTAATGTTAAATATTTAAAAACGGAATCCATTTTCCTAGTACTAAAGTTAAGAATTAATGAATTAAGGGGCTAAGAATATATATAGTCTGTTTATCACTACAAGTCTTTTTTTTTTTTTTTTTTTTTGCTTTTTTGGGTCACACCTGGCGATGCTCAGGGGGTTACTCCTAGCTCTGCACTCAGGAATTACTCCTGCCGGTGCTCGGGGACCATATGGGATGCGGGGATCGAACCCAGGCTGGCACAGACCGGCCGCGTGCAAGGCAAACGCCCTACCCGCTGGACTATCGCTCCGGCCCCTACAAGTCATTTTCACTTGGGAAAAATTGCCCTGTGAAGGTTTTAATAATTTTTAAATATTTTTTTTTGTTTTTGGGCTTACCCAGAGGTGCTCAGGGCTCTGAGCTTACCCAGAGGTGCTCAGGTGCTCCTGGCTCTGAGCTCAGAGGACCATATTGGCTACCAGGGGTTAAACCCAGATCAGCTGCATGTAAGGCATGTGTCCTGCCTGCCATACTATGCTTCTGGCCCTGTACTTCAAGAATTTAGACACCGACTCTCACCTTCCCTTCAGCAGGGCCTGCTATGCCTGCAGGCTTAGTCTACCCCTTCTGGAAGCTGCAGAGTCAGTCTCTCACTTGGGGAAGAGCCCATAGGGGACATGAGCGTCTCTGTTCTTTCCTAGTCTGCAAATTTCCCATGACCCTGTTCCCATACATATTTACCTAGTCACTGAAGATATGAGTGATAGAAATCCTGATTTTTTGGGTCCCACCCAGCAATGCTCAGGGCTTACTCCTGGCTCAGCACTCAGGAATTACTCCTGGCGGTGCTTGGGGAACCATATGGGATGTTGGAGATCGAACCGGGTCTGCCACGTGCAAGGCAAATGCCCTAGCTCGCTGTGCTATCACTCCTGCCCCGAATCCTGATTTTTTCAATATTGAAAACAACAACAACTGGGGCTTGTTTCCTAGAGCCACTGACTTTCTACTGAAAACCTTCACAGAGCTCCTGGGCTGAGTAAACCATAGTTTTATGGAATGCTGCCTCAGAGGCACTAGGTTGTAACACGCATTTTCCAGGTTACTTGTATGGATCAAAGCCAAGGATATGGGGACTGGCATGTATTTTTGGGGGTGCATATCAGGGTTGCCTGCCCCTCGAGGTGTTGCAGGTATGGCTGTGGCGCCCGGCTATGTCGGCAGGTGGCAGACAGGGAGATAGACTTGTCTACACCCAGGGCTCTGCCTGGTGGGCCCTGGATGGTTGAAGGTCTGACATAGAAAAAGACTGGGCCCCCGGGATGAACCCAGAGCCACGGCAGAGCCTGGCAAGCTACTGATGGTATATTCAATATGCCAAAAGCAGTAACAATAATGGACCTCATTCCCAATGAATGGAGATGTTACTGGTGCCCGCTCGGAGCAAATTGATGATTAACGGGAAGACAAGTGATACAAGTGATACAAGGGTTGAACACAGGACCTCTGAATGAGGAGCATTGATCAAACCCTGGACAACCTCCAGGGAGGCGCTTTAACTGTTTTTGCCTTGCAATAATTAAGATGCCACTTACTGTGGACAGAAAACCGTCCTGTCTGGTTAAGTCTTATGATAAAGACGAATTCTTTACCCACTTATACATCAAAGCAAGTACAGGCAATCATGAAATAAACAATGGAGGCATGGCTATATGGCAAACTAAGAACTTTATTCCTATTTTTGGTTTACATTTTACATAATTAGAAAAAAATTCTAGCAGCTTCTGGGTTATTTATACATTTATTATTTTTTTGGTTTATTTTCTTTTTAAATTTTATTATACCACCGTGGGATATACAATCATAAAGTGGTTCATGATTGGGTTTCAGTCACGCGGTGCTCCAGCACCCATCCCTCCACCAGTGCTTATTTCCCACCACCAAAGTCCCCAGATATCCCGCCTGCTCTTTCAGTCTGCCACTATAGCAGGCACTTTTCCTCTCCTCTCTCTCCCTCCCTCCCTCTCTCTCTCTCTCTCTCTCTCTCTCTCTCTCTCTCTCTCTCTCCCATCTCTTACACATTGTGGCTTGCAATACATACATACATTTAGGGGCTATCATGTTTATCACTTTGCCTACGTTCAATGCTTAGTTCTAGTCTGGTGTTACTATTTCCAACAATTATCAGCACATTAGTCCCTTCTCGATCTTATCTAACCTCTGACTTGCTTCTGGGTTATTTATACCATAAAATAGTTGATACAGTTCAAAACTAAGGTTCCATTTATGTGATTACAGTCTTTAATTTTGATTCAATTGCTTATTTACCTCCTAAGAATTGTCAAGAATATTCTGGAAAAGTTTAAAAAATATATATGTTTTTTTTTTTGCTTTTTTTTTGGCCACATTCAGCAATGCTCAGGGGTTTCTCCTGGCTCTGCACTCAGGAATTACTCCTGGCGGTGCTCGGGGGACCATATGGGATGCTGGGGATCGAACCGGGTCGGTATAGGCTGGCCGCGTGCAAGGCAAACGCCCTACCTGCTGGGCTATCGCTCCAGCCCCTAAAAAAATATTTTTTTAAGGAAAACATATTTTGGCCACAGCCAGCACTGCTCAGGGTTTACTCTACTCCTTGGTCAGAGTTCAGGGAATACTCGTGCAGGTTTTTTTTTGGCAGGGGGGGGGAGTATGGGGCACACCTTGATGCTTAGGTGTTACTCCGGGCACTGCACTCAGGAATTACTAAGAGCCCTATCCAACGTACTATCTTTAAAGCCCCTCCTGCAGGGTTCAGGGAACCATATGTAAGGGAAATCAAATCCAGGTCAGATGCATGCAAGCAAGCACCCCTACCCGCTGTACTGTGCTATTACTCTACTCCCTCTCCAGCCCCATAGATATCTGAAAGGGCCTGGGATATAGCTCAGTAGTATAGAGTGATTCTTACATGCATGAGACCTTAAATTTGATCCCATGCACTGCACACAGGCACAGGAACACACATACCCACTAACAATGCAATATGAAAATACCTAAATCATCCCCTTGCTCCCCCTTCCACAATTTTGAGTCACATTTGACAGTGCTGAGGGTGGACTCCTCCTTCTGTGCTCAAGGATCACTCCTGTGGGCTCAGGTCACCATATGAGGTGGGGATCGAGCCCGAGGTGGCCACGTGCAATGCAAGAGCCTTCCCTCCTGTATTCTACTCCATCCCACCCTTCCCCTTTTTTTCTTTTTTTTTTTTTGGGCCCACACCCAGCAATGCTCAGGGTTTCTCCTGGCTCTGCACTCAGGAGTTACTCCTGGCGGTGCTCGGGGGACCCCCTCCCCTTTTTTCTGACCTAGAGTTTATGTTCCTAGAAGTATGCTTATTCTGCAATTTAATTTTTGTTTTTTGATTTTTGGGGAACCAATACACCACTTAAAATTAAGACACATTCAAATAGAAAATATTAGATTATTCTTTAATGGATTTAATTGGACAATTTACCATATATTTGTTATGGTCCTTATTCAATATACATTGAATGAGACATGACTTCTTATTGGATAGTTAAATGAATATCATTTGACTTCTCTAAAACTCTTAGGGGCTGGAGCAATAGTATAGTGGGTAGGGCATTTGTCTTGCAAAAGGCCGACCTGGTATCCCATATCAGGAGTAATTCCTGAGTGCAGAGCCAGGATTAATCCCTGGGCATTGCTAGGTGTGATCAAAAAATTAAAAAAAATTCAGTTAAGCTCTGCTCTCCAAGAGAGAAGAGAACAGTTTAGGGGAACAGCTACTGAGCTACCACAGCAGCAGAGTATCAACACTTTGGACTCAGACTATGGCTTTGAATCCTGGCTCTTCCACGGAGCAGAATGTGGGATGAATTTCTTGACCCCTCTGAGCTTTATCTTCCCACATGTAAAATGAGGTTGATACCCTGGAATACGCGAGGGGTGAGTGGTGATCCCTAAATGCGTGGCGCGAGACAGTCCCTCCGTGTGCGTGGTACTGAGCTACAGCAGAGCAGAAGCAACAAACACCCCTTCCCCACACATGTCACGGAGCACTGTGAAGGCAGACAGTGAGAGACCCACTAAAGATAAGAGATCGTGGTGGTCCAAAGTGCCGGAGAGAAAAACAAGCACGGAAAGATGGAGAAGACAGTGAGTGGGGAGGGATTGGGCCATTTCCAAACAGCAAACTGGCTTCCTTGGCCATTGGGGCTTCAAGGCCGAATGCTGCCAAGCGGGGAAAGTAGTCTTGGAAGTCCCTTTCCTTGGGCTGGGACATCGCCACTCCCTGATGGATCGATTGATTGATCGATCTCTCTATCTCTCTCTCTATCTCTATCTATCTCTATCTATCTCTCTATCTCTCTGTCTCTCTGTCTGTCTATCTATCTATCTATCTATCTATCTATCTATCTATCTATCTATCTATCTATCTATCTATCTATCTATCTATCTATCTATCTATCTATCTATCTACCTACCATCCACCCACCCATCCATCCATCCATCCATCCATCCATCCATCCATCCACCCCCTCTCTCTATCTATCTATCTCTCTCTCTCTATCTATCTATCTATCTCCCTCCCTCCCTCCCTCTCTCCCTCCCCCTCCTTTCTCTCTCTCTCTCTCTCTCTCTCTCCCTCTCCTCTCTCCCTCTCTCTCTCCTCCCTCTTACACACCCAGTGCTGATCAGGGCTTACTCTTGGCCTTTTGCTCAGAGATCATTCCTGGTGAGGTTCAGGGGACCACATGCAATGCTGGGGACTGAACCCTGAACCACTGCAGCGCGCCTTACACAATGGACTGTCTGCAGCCTGAAGGACATGTTCTATAAGTGACTGTCACTTCAATGTCTGTGCCACTGACTACGCTATTTCTCTGCAGCTCTGACACTGGAGAAGAGTCTTGCTACACCATCCTCCCAGTCTTCTCCTCTCCCTCCGTCCCTCCTCCCTTCCCTCATCCACTGGTGCTCAGGGGGCTGCTGCTGGCTCCCTCCTCCCTTCCCTCATCCACTGTGCTTAGGGGCTTCTGTTGGCTCCCCTCCTCCCTTCCCCATCACTGTGCTTAGGGGCTGCTGTTGGCTCCTTCCTCAGAGTTGCTCCCAGTATGCTGGAACTCTGGGGTACTGGGTCTTGAACCCAGGCCTCCTGCAAGCAAAGCAAACACTCTGCTGGAGGCTTCTCTCCCCTGCCTGTTTTCTTTCCGTACAGATTTTCTGGGCACAAGTCTATTTTAGAAGTGACTTTTAACTCCTCGGGCTGAGTTTCCCAGGTTCTATTTCAGGGTCACTTCCTCTCTCGCAACCCGGTGGTGGGAGTCAGAGGCCTGGCCATTTCCCCACAGCCCAGCTTGGGAGATCCATTTCTAGAAACAACATACGCCTCCAGGGTTGAGCCTGGCTGCCAGCTCCACTCAGCTCCCTCAAGCCTCACCACACTTCCAACACAAACGGTCTTGGAGCTAATGGCGCCTAATTTTTTAAAAATTTTTTATTATACCACCGTGAGATATAAAATTACAAGATGTTCACGTTTGAGTTTCAGTCATACAGAGTTCCAGCACCCATTCCTCCACCCATGCCCATTTCCCACCACCAATGTCCACACTTCCCCCAATCCCCGGATCCTGCCTCCAAGGCAGGTTCTTTATCCCCTCTTTTCTCTCTTTCTCTTCTCTCTCCCACCCCTCTCCAACTCGCTTCCCTTTCTTACACATTGTGGATCGCAATAAATACATTTAGAGGTTATCATGTGCATCTTTTTGCCTATAGTCAAAGCATCATTTTCAATGATTATCAGCAAACAGTTCCCTACTCTGTCTTACCTAGCCTATGACTCTCACGTTGAGGTATACCGATTTTGAGATGAAGATTGGCGCCTAGTTTGGAACAAGAAGCCCAGGACACCATTAATCTCTTCAACACCTTGTAGAAGCAGCACAGCCATGATACTGTGTCTTCCCCCTTGCACGCAGCCAGGCAAGGATGAGTTTCCCATCTTCCCAGTGCTCCCCTCAGGGCAGACGGACTTTTGTGGTTCGGAGCCCACGAACCTGTTGGTCTGCCATTTACAAAATGCTCTTTTTATTCTCAGAGATGTTAGTTGAGCTTCCTGGGAGCTACTGCACTGTCAAACACCAGAGACTGACACCCTGTAGCCTGAACATTTCATTTGTTTGCGGACCTACTGAGTGAGTTAGAGCACATTCATTCTCATGGAGTCATCTGCTCAGAAATCATATGCTATGACATAGCTTTATATTTTTTGGATTATTGTGTACTTTGGGGGCTACACCCAGTGATACTCAGGGTTTACTCCTGGCTTTGCACTTGGAGATCACTTTAAAAAATTATTTTTTTAATCGAATCACTGTGAGATAAACTATTTCAAAGCTGTTCATGATTGAGTTTCAATCATACAATAGGGATCCTTCTTGGAGGGGCTCCAGCGACATATGTAGTGGCGGGGATCAGACCAAGTTGGCTGTGTGCAAGGCAAGCTCTCTACTCACTGTACTATTGCCTTGGTCCCAATTTTTAAAAAAGTTTTTACATTTTTTGGGTCACACCTGGCAATGCTCAGGGGTTACTCCTGGCTCTGCACTCAGGAATTACTTCTGGGGTGCTTGGGAGACCATATGAGGATGCTGGGGATGGAACCTGGGTCAGCCGCATGCAAGACAAACATCCTACCGCTGTGTTATCGCCTCCAGACCCCCAATTTTTTTTTAAAAAAGAAATTCTCTCAATGTCTTAATTTTTAATTTTTTTATTCAAGTCATAACATCCTAGGATAAAAGATGACTTAAGATGAAAAGTCAATCTCCTCCTGCCCCCATTTGTTTAATGAACTTCACTCCCCACCTTTGGGACAGCTCCTTTGTTTTCTTTCTCCTGCTTTTGCTGCTTCCTCAAAGCTTTCAGAGCCTAAGTTATGTATTGATTCAAAGCGAAGGGCATTGATTTTTTGCACTCAGTGTTGCTTTCCAACACGGGCTACTTACATTTAATTTATTCTGCAACTGTAATATACTTTACATAACCATGTCAAGTCCACCAACGCTATACCACATCCCTCCTCTAATTTTTCAGTTGTTTCATCTTTGTCCCTGCTCTCCTGCCCACATTCATAGATTGGCTCTAAATTTAGAAAGCTGAAACAGAATTTTTATTACTATGACCATGTAAATACCGTTAATGGCTGGCTAACGATGAATTAGGGTAACCTTTCCCTCAACTCTGCTGGGCCAGCCCAAGAAAAATGTCCCGTCAGCAAAGTTAAACTTTGAGTTAATGTCACGCCCTGCCTTCACACTGCTTCATCCTAAAGGGGTTTTGCTCTTTAGAGACAGACAGAGGGGCTAGAGAGATGGGTCGCGTGCTAAGCACTGTCTTTGCAAACAGGACTCCTGGGTCTGATCCCCAGCGTTATAGAATCCCCTGAGCACTGACAGGAACAAGCCCCTGAAGCACAGAGCTGAAATAATCCCTGACGACTGATGAGTGTGTCTCCACGTCAGGAGAAAAGACCAGAAACAGACTGCTTGCTGCGGGAAGCGTCTCAGAGAGCAAGCGGACGTGAAGTGTGACATACTGACTGCGCTGCCTGCTGATGACGCGTGTTAGCATTCCAGCAGGTCATCACATGGGGGCATCCTGGTTCCTCATTGGACAAGGAAAATGCCCTCAAGATGACCACATCAGGGACTGGAGCAACAGACCTTGCACATGCTTGATCTGGGATCGATCCCTAGCATGCCTAAGGGGCCCTGAGCACCACCAGAAGTGGTGATTCCTGAGTACAGAGCCAGGTGTAACCCCCTGAGTAAGGCCAGGTGTGATCCAGAAACAAAAAAGACAAAACAAAACATTGGCTGGGTTTGATCCCTGGCATCCCACATGGCCCCCTAAGCACCGCCAGGAGTAAATCTTGAACACCACTGACTGTGGCCCCAAAACAAATAAACAAAGAAGAGGACCACGTCAGGCCAGTGCAAGAAACATGCTTGAGGACAACTACCCATGAACTGGAGTGTCATTCTGCCACTGCTGCCCTCTGCGTCTAGACTCTGCCTTCCTCCTGGGTGGGGAGAGACTCCACAGAGACTGCTTGCACAGCCGGCATTATTGTAAGATGTTGGAAAGAATTCCTTTTCTGCTCTCCTAAGTTTAGCTCCTGGAACGCTAACTGATAACAAATGTGGGCAGGCTCCACTGGCAGAGAAAACCTACAATGAGTCTGGCCTTGCCACTCCGCTGTGACCGGGAAAGACAAGTAAAGACCCGCGCCCCTCTCTGAGAAAGTTCTCTGGCTCGGGCGGGTTCTTGTGTGGGGACCATTACAGGGTATTGGATTTTGCATGACTGGCGAGACAGTGTCCGTGGGTAGCCAAATCTCGGAGCATGTGCAGGGTGGCTCCAAGCTGACTGGAGCAGTCTGGAAGTCCCCAGAGCAGAGCAGGGGCAGAAAGGGGTGGGTCACAGCCACTGCACCAGGCCCCCACCTTCCAGGCACACAGAGGGAGCTGGTTCTTTCAGTCTTTTCTCTTTCCAGCCACTGGCAGGCAGCAGCTTTCCTGGGCCCCCACTTTGGCTATTTTTAGCCAAGAAGCTTGCCTGTTTTTAATGAAACAAAGCCGAGTGGCAGGCTACTCTCTGGTCAGCACCAGAGAGCTGCCTTGTGGTTTAGTGCTGGGGTTTAACTTTCCTCTCCCAGAGTCAGGGATCCCCTGGGGCATGAAGCCAGCTGCAGACGTAGTGCTGAGAGCAGCGGCTGAAATTAAGAGCTAGAGAGAAGCAAAGGGTCAACTGCCAGGTTGATGAGTTCTAAGGACAGGAATCCATAGACACTCGGAGGGTTGGCAGCAACTGAGAGCCTGCTGGCTCTGAACCCAGTAGAGGAAAAGAGAGGAGAGACAGGAGAGGAAAGGAGAGAGAGCGGCGCGAGTGAGCAAGAGCACAAGCAGAGGGAGAAATACTTTCGAACCCTCATCCACAAGGACCATTCCTACCACCTGTCACTGTCAGGCTAAGTTTTCTTCCAGTATCTTCTCCCCACACATTTATTTATTTTGTTTCTGGGCCACATTTGGCTGTGCTCAGGACTTACTCCTGGCTCAATGTTCACGGATCACTGCTGGAAGTGCTTGAGGACCTTATGTAGCGTGGGGATCAAACCTGGATTGCCTGTGTGCAAGGCAAGTACCATCGCTCCAGTTTTCCCTTCACACAGTTAGCTTCCATAGCCATCACTGGGTGAGCGGAGTCATCATGGTGATGTATTATGAACAGAATTCCAGTGGGCCAGAGCAATAGTGCAGGGGGCAGGGCATTTGCCTTGCACATGACTGACCCGGGTTCAATCCCTGGCATCTTATGTGGTTCCCGAGTACGGCCAGGAGTAATTACTGAGTGCAGAGCCATTTTACCAATGAATGGTCAGCATCAAACACACTCCTTTTCATGAAACAATGAACCATCCATTCAATTGATTACTGCATGCCTACTTGTACCATGCTAAAAGAAAAAAAACTTAGTTGGTTTAAATATCCAGGCATGAAGGACTGGAATAACAGCAGGTAGGGTGCTCGCCTTGCACGTGGCTCCCCAGGTTCAATAGCTGGCACCCATCACGGTCCTGTGAGCTTGCCAGAATTGATCCCGAGTGCAAAGCCCTGAGCTCCAGCTGATATGGTCCCCAAGCTATAACAAGCAAACAGAAAAAATCAGGCGTGGGTCAGAGAAATAGAAAAAGGGGTTTAGCTCTGAATGTGGGCAATGACAGTTGGAGGTACTAAATGATCTCCTGGGGGCCGGAGCGATAGTCCAGCGGGTAGGGCGTTTGCCTTGTACCCGGCCGACCCGAGTTCGATCCCGGCATCCCATATGGTCCCCTGAGCACCGCCAGGAATAATTCCTGAGAGCAGAGCCAGTAGTAACCCCCTGCACTTTGCCAGGTGTGACCCAAAAATAAAAAAAATTAAGAAAAAAATTTAAATGGTCTCCTGAGTTGAAAGCAGTGACCCTTGAGGGCTGAGCCAGGAGTAAGGCCTGAGCACCTCTGGTGTGGTCACCAACCCAACCAAATCAAACAAAAATTCAGGCATGGTACGGTCATGTACTTTAAAAATGTCTTAAAAACTTGAAAACACATATAATAAGTATTAAAAAAAGAACTTTATGAACCACTGTTACAAAATACAGACATAAGATATAAAACACCACAGCAAGAACAACAACCAAAAAAGAAAATCTTGACAAAGAATTTTCCATGGGATTTTATCATTCTGAATGTGTTTTCCAGGTCATATTAGGTTGAGCTTGGTAACAGAATGAGTTCCCTTCCACAGCTCTTAGCCATGAAGTTGAGAGATAATATATTAAGTGGTCACGGAGATAAAGCTTAAGGAAATTAAAAGAAAAAACTCAACAACAAAAACATTAAAGGAGCAGTCCACAAAACAACCACAGATGAAGGGAAACTAACTGTGCTCTCTAGTCTGAGTGAAATACCAAAAAGGAATCGAATTAGAGACCTTTTAAATGACAGGGGACTCCTAGCCTGTGGCTGGGGGCACAGCATTGAATATGGAAGAATGGGCCAGAACAAGGGCAGGGAAGCTAGTGTACTTGTCTCGAAGAACCTGTGTGTGTGTGTGTGTGTGTGTGTGTGTGTGTGTGTGTGTGTGTGTGTTTGCGTGCGTGCGTGTTATACTTGGGGGTAAGGCATCTAACTTCTCTGAGCCCCAGATTTCTTCTATGTAAAAATAAATCAGGTCTTTGGATTTGACATGCTCCATACCATCTTCCAAATCCTTTGATTCTTAACCTAGCTGGCCCTCTCTCCACTTCCGCAGGAAAGCAAAGGTTCAGAGCAGATTGGCACCTCAGAAATACAATATCCTTCTCCTGAGGAAATGAAGAACAACAGGGTTTAAGACAAAGTGAAGAGGAAATAATTCCAGACCGAAGCACCATTATAACCTCTTGCTCTGCACTGCAATGATGTAACTTCCAGGGATAGTATTTTGCTGTCAATACTCTTTAGCCTCGGGGCTGGAGCGATAGTACAGTGGGCAGAGCACTGGCCTTGCACTCGGCCAGCCCGAGCTTGATCCCTGGCATCCCAATTACTCCTGGAACACAGCCAGGAGTAATTCCTGAGTGCAGAGTCAGGAGTAATCCCTGAGAATGCCCGTGTGCACCCCTAAAATAAACCATAAAAACACTCGGCAATCTCTATTTGCTTGCTATCAGTATTAAAAAGCAAAGCTTTATCCAGAGAGATGGTAACCTAGGCACGCACAACCTCCCTGGGCATCTCCAGCACAGCCACCAACAGTGGTGCACAGCCAGACATGTGCACATGTTGAATTACACCCCATCCCGTATTTCATATGTGGAAGCCCTAGCCTCCAGTACCCAGAATTGCATTCTTAGTGGCTAGGACTGATGCAGATGTAAGAAAGAGGAGGCCCGCCATGGTGCCATCCAATGCAAAGAAAAGTGGCTATCTGAACAGAGCCATGCACGCAGCGAGAAGTCCCGGTGAAGACAAAGATGTTCGTGTGTTGGGCAATGGTTCTACCAGCCAAGGAGTGCCTAAGGCGGAAAGCAAATGACTGGGAGCAAGGGCCAGTCACACACCAGATTCCCGCCCTCCTCGAGAGGAAGCACCCTGGATCGGCAGCTCAGGCTTCAACCCTCATAAGTGGGAGACAATTGGGTGTGTTTGGGTTTGTTCCTTATGGGTGCCTGGGTGGAGCCTATGGCTTCGTCTGTGAGAAGCATGTGCTCTGTTGCTGACTTACACCCCTGATCAGAGATAATACATTTTTTTTTTCAGTTTTATTATTATTATTTTGTGTGTGAATACCTGAGATCATCCTCCATGGTACCCTAGGAAACAGTTTCTGGTGTACAAAAAGTCTACAGGAAAAGCTGACCTTAGCAAATGGTTTGGGTCACTACTTCCCTCCCTTTCTTTAGCATGTAACATACATAACCTTAATTCTCAGGAAATTTTTAATTTGGGTACTTAGAAAAAAATACCTTTGCTATTCTTTTGCCACATTGTGTCCTTAAAAAAGAAAGGCTCATAACTTAGCCTAAGAGGAAATGGCTGAGTGGGCAAAAGTGTTAGCCTTGCAAACCTGAGTTTGATACCTGAGAACACCCACATGCATAGACCACAGTTACGGGCTGCCAGCCCCTCACACAACAGTGGTGCACAGCCAGGCATGGGTGGGCACTGAAACAGTGGCCCTCCAGTGAGTAGAGTAACTGGGAAAAGGTGCACAAGAGCACATCTGTACCCCAGCACGTTTTCCAAGCAGCAAGTGTGATGGGCAACCCTTAGTGAGTGCATTGTTAGCACCACATAGATGCCAGCACATTTTACAAGCAGAGCGTGTGAGAGCACCATCGCTAAACCAGCACGATGCCCAGTGGACACAAGTGTGAGTGCGAGCACACAAAGAGTGCAACTGGTAAGCACCTGTAACCTAGGCATGCACACCCCTGGGCATTGCCAGCACAGCCACCAAAGGACAGGAAGTGGGTAAAAACACAACCGATAAGTAAGGCCTGCTTTACACACCCCATTAAGTATTGTGAGCCTCATTTCTATTATTCTTATTTGCCGAGAATCTTCCTACCCTCCACCCCCTTCCATTGTTGCTATCTCAGTAATAACGGAGCCCCTTACCAGCAATTTTTTAGAGTGTGGTTGTGCTGTAGTGCCTCAAGCCACTTGGGCCCTCTTTACACTACTGTGCTATAATCCTGTGCCCAGAATCCAATGATCAGTTTCAGCAAGAAGTGGCATCAGTCAAAACCCAAATTACTCTCACATCTGCAGAAGCTGATGGACGAAAACACTCCAAGAGCAGGCCACAAAGCCGCCTGGCTATTGCAGACATATACTGCAATTATAGCTGCTCAGGACTATCGGAAAACCAGAAGCAGAATCGATTTTCCCCGTGTTTGCTAGCTTCAAAGAGCTGCAGAATGACCGGAAGAGTTCGCAGAAACGGGCAGCCTAATACCAGACTAATTACAGCTCTGACTTGAATAATCTGAAAATGCCGCAGAAATGACTGTTCTTGGTTGGGCAGGTCAACGCTGTGTCCTAAATCATTAGGAACACAAGGAGTTTCGGGAAGAGAAATTGAACAGAGCTGGTGGTTGGCGGGGGCAGGTGGGGGGGTAGCTGGCAGAGGCCCTCTATCGTTGAGATCATTTGGGAGGTAAATGGCTTTTGTGTCTCTAGAACTGGGATTTATTCTGGTTTTAAAACCACAGCTCTTTTATTGAAAAGATATACATGATAACACTTCAGTGTCTCTATTGCAAACCACAATGTGCAAAATGGGGTGGAGAGAGAGGAAAGAGAGAGAGAGAGAGTGAGAGAGTGAAAGAGAGAGAGAGAGAGAGAGAGAGAGAGAGAGAGAGAGAGAGAGAGAGAGAAAAGCATCATTTTCCAAGTTTCCCTCCCACCCCGCCTCCTGCCTCTGTGGTTGTGGGGGGTGGGGTGGGAGGGAAACTGGGGAAATGGTGGTGGGAAATGGGCACTGGTGGAGGGATGAGTGTTGGAACACTGTATGACTGAAACCCAATCATGAACAGCTTTATAATGGTCTATCTCATGGTGATTCAATAAAAATCAATTAATCAATTAATCCATCAATCATGGCTCTTTTGGAGCCAGAATGACAGTACAATGGGTAGGATACTTGCTCTGCATGTGCTTGATCTGGGTTTGATCCTCAGGACCCCACATGGTTCCCTGAGCCCACCAGGAGTGATCAATCTCTGAGTGCAGAGCCAGAAGTAATGATCACCACTGGGTGTGACCACCCCCAAAACCAAAAAACAGAATCATGGCTCAGCTTGGAACATCCCTGGAAGTGGCCCTTGTATACACCCAAACTCCTTATATAAGTTATGGGACAGAACTAAATGCTTGAGAATCCACATACGGTTCTCAAAGTGAAGCGCATGAAAATCAGGAACAATCCGGAAGCACTGCTAGTATGAATCAAAACCCAAACAGTCCACCACTGTTAAAAACAATCACAGTATACAGTATTTAACAAAGTGTTCTGGGAAAGAACAGTCTGTAATCACTTATGCAAATCAGACCCAGAAATACGGTCAGTTTCAATGAGGACTGGTCAAACTTTGATGAATTACATATGTGCTATCTTCTATGTAACTTCAGGGAAAATTGTACTTTGGAGAAAGGTGTACTTAGGCATTTGAGAGTATTATCTCATAAATAAATACCAAAATCAAAAATATGAAAAGAACAATCCTACAGAGAAATCCTTGTGTAGCCTAGGGAGGAGGAAGGTGGGGGTCGGGACAGAAATGGCGGGGTATGCCCCTTTGAATGACTGAGGACCAAAGTCATCGATTTGGGGGATCCGGATAGAGGAGGGGGTTAGAAGGTCACTGCAGAAGGCCCGCACATGCCTCCAAGCTTTGGGGCTGGCTCTGCACTGTGTGGGGGTAAGGATGTTTGAGGGTTGGCTGTAAAGATGTGGTATACCATGGGCTCAACTGCAGCCAGATAACGGTGACCATCCCTGGGTCCACTCAGTAAATTAAGGGCTAAACATTGTACCTCAATCTTAAAAGATTACAGCATAATGCAAATATTGATGTGTCCTGGACACAAATCATTTGTGTTACTTCTTTACTGTGACATTTGTTCTATCATGGCGGTCTGGATTGGCGCTCTCTGTGGTGTGCATGTATACAAAGAAATATCCGTAAATAACCTGGAGAACAAATAGTAGTGGGCATGTAGTAAAATCTTCAGGAAGGGGAGAATAATCAGCATTACTTGAAAGCTAAATTTAATTGTAGGCATGTGTATATAGAGGTTGCGCCGAGCAAATGGTTCATAAAATTTAACAGAGGAGACCAGTGAGATTGACAGGGGTTATGCCTTGCATGTTGCTTACCCTGGGTTCATCCCAGGCACCACATGACTTACTGAGCAATTGCTGGGGGCACTTCTGGAGGCCTCCAAGCACTGCCAGGGCCTGAGCAGCACCATTTCCTTGGGTTTTACCATTAAAACATTGGCTCAGCTCGCCCAGTAGCACTGGAGATGGCCCCAGTGCCCCCTGGAGAACCACTTGTGGGGGCCCAGTGTGCACTGACCCACTACCCCACCCTCAAATACAAACAGAATGGTATCTTGGAATGCAGCACAGGAAAGTGTACAGGGGCTGGAGTGATAGCACAATAAGTAAGGCATTTGTCTTGCAAGCAGCCAACCTGGGTTCAATCCCTGGCATCCCATATGGTCCTCTGAGCACCACCAGTAGTAATTCCCTGAGTGCAGAGCCAGGAGCAACCCCTAAGCATTGATGGTGTGACCCAAAAAGCAAAAAAACCAAAAACAAAAACAAAAAAAAAAACAAAAAAGTGTACAAACCCTAGTGAGCTCCACGGCTGGATTTGTGAGCACCACACACAGATGTGGAACCCACAGTAAGACCATAGCTCAAAAATATGCCGGCACCACGGCCAGGTGTGCACATGGTCTCCTACACAGCAGCAACAGTGAAATGCAACCGCAGGGACTAATATCAACAACATGAAAGGAAACAAAAGCTCCAGCCGCAGGCTTTCCGTAGACCACTTTACAAAGGCAAAAGAACATCAAGAGGAGCCACAGTGAGCAGAGTGATGTTGCTGACGCCATGGATCACCCTGGAGGCTGCCAGAGAACCACACAGCCAGGGACAGGTGCCAACACCAGGAAGGTCATGACAGCACGCGACCGAAGGTCACTTCCTCACCAGCAGGCACATGAACATTCCGGCTCCTAGCCATCAGAGCTCACACAGGGTAGTTCTAGAAACGGAAAACCATACCCCTTTCTGTACGAACGCTAAGAGAAGGGACAAAGCCAGCAAACTCTGAGGAACATCAGTTCATCATTGATCTTGATAGTAGTGACCTACTTAGTCGGAGCAGTATCTTTCTGCATCCCGCAGGAGAGATGTTCTCAGCTGCCCCACTCCATGTAATATTGCTTATGTAGGACAATTTCCTACTAATTGCCAAGAACAACCAAACGCCCGCAGTGATCATCAAAGCTTAGGCCAGTATTGTTACAAGTACATAATGAATAAGCATCTAAAACACTTGGCCCCCTGCCCAGTCTTGACAACCCATAATTAACCCCGGCTATAATTCTAGTTGGTACCGAAGCTCAGCGAAAAACAATTTAAGGGAAAACAAATGTTCCTTTAAACAATTTTGAGACTCTACATCAGTGAGTTTTTAGAAGCAACATCACCCTTATAATAATAGAAAAGGTAACTGAAAAGGTCACAGGATTCAGGGGTCAAAGGTGTAGATCTTGGCCTGACCCTGCTACTCTGCAGCTCTGTGCTGGTGAGTCAGTAATATCCTCGCCCTGACCTGCAGCTCTCTAATTTTGGATGTAAAGGTGTTGGGCTTACTAATGGGCTATTTTTAAAATGAGGTCATCAGTTTTCTGAATCAAAAGAAGTTCACATCCCATAAAGCATCAATAACTCAACAAATATACCCTCGATATTAAACTCTTGAACAATCATCTAAGAGCTGCTTACAGATTTTCAATGTCTCCCCTTTGTTCTTCTAAACAAACACTGCCAGTCTGGTTTCCAAACCTATATCTGACCTCCTTTCAAATGCATGTTATCATTCCTCCCCACTGAAGTTTGTTTACGTGTGCGAACAAGGCTTCTAGGAGATCATAAAGTAATTCTCAGAAGGGATCGGTGGGAAGTATGGAATATATTCAGGTAGTAAAGATAACTCAGTGTAGAGGAGTCAGGAAACAAGGCTGGGGTCGCATTTCCTGGAAGACTAAGTGCTTTTCTACTCAGATTTTATAAAGAGTTCCATACTCATAAATGGTTCATTCTTGTTTTAAAACTCTGAGTCTGTAGTTTCTTTGTTTGGGGGGTGGGTGGTATGGGGCCACACTCAGGAGTACTCAGGGCTTAGCCCTGGGGATCAAACAGGGTTGGCTGCATACAAGGTTAGTATCTTACCTACTGTACTATCTCTCCAGCCCCATGCCCCAGGCCCTTTTCATTTCAGACCAGTTTATATTCCTCTTTAGCAATATATATATATTTTTTTTCCTTTTTGGATCACACTCAGCGATGCTCAGGGGGTTACTCCTGGCTCTGAGCTCAGGAATTACTCCTGGTGGTGTTCGGGACCATATGGGATGCCGGGGATCGAACCCGGGTTGGCTGCACGCAAGGCAAATGCCCTACCTGTTGCACTATCGCTCCGGCCCCCAACTTTAGCAATAGTTTTAAAAAATTCACAGGGGGTGGAGAAGTATTACAGCAGTCAGGGCACTGTTTAATGAAAAAATTCTTTAGGTATCAGAGAAACAGTACGGGGACTAAGGGCCTTGTTTCGTATATAGCTGATCCTACCAGGATCCATGGCACCCCACATGGTCTTCTGAACACTGCTAGGAGTTAGTCGTGAGTACCCAGGGTTGTCCTACCTCACTGCAATTCTATACTTTATGCCTGAGATCAAACAAGAATAATTATCATCCCTTAGAATAGCATTAGCTGCCCTTAACTGATAAATGGACCAAACACTTTACACATCTTATCTCATTTACAATTTTATTAGCCCAAACGAGACAGGTCTTATCATCACAGTTGCATACAGGAAGCAAACTAGGTTCTGAAAAGGTAAAAACTGTGCTGAGAGATGAAAGTTTTACAAGCCAGTCAGTGTATAGTCTTCCTTTCTCCATGTGCAACTACAAATGAAAGCCCAACACTGCATAAGCAACAAGGATGCCTGTCTTGGCTTAGCATGGAGAAGAGACAGTGAAAAGCTTACAGAACTTCAGTGTTTGGGAATCTCTTACTATCTGTTCTCACCAAACACAGTTGGGAGTTGGGTTAGGAAACCTCTTTTATAGTCACAAAGTGATACTTCATACAAAGGACAGTGCTATGCTAAAAATGGATCCAACTAATATATTCTTCGCTCCCATTAAGCTTTTCATGCAAGATTAAACCCCTACCAGCAGGTGTACTGGAATCATGGCATAAAAGTACAGAAAAGATTTGTAGATGCTCAGGTTTACTCCTATGTCTGTGCTGGGGAAGGGGGGTCATTCCTGGTTGTGTTGGGAGATCATATGTGGTGCCAGGGACTGAACTGGGGTCACCTGTATGCAAGGCAATGCCTTAACCCTGCCTTAATCTCTCCGACCCCATGGAGAGATAATTTAGGGTGGAATGCAAGTCCCCATGAAAAAAGACCGCCTATAGCTGATTTCTACACTGCTTGAATCATTCTATGGTTAGATCAAGTTTATTAGTGGAAATAAAGTCAATGCAAATAGTTCACTAGAGTTCTTCAGAAATTATCATTTCCCCAGTAAGAAAGCAATGAGCTGCCGGCTTCTGAAGAAAGGCATGGAGATATGAAACCAACCGTGTGCACAGAATCAGTTTCAGTGAAATCGAACACATTCTTCCCTTAATTTCTATCTCTCTGAGAGTTGGAAGAATTTGGCATGACATAGAGGATGCGAGAGTAATGGAGATGATAAATGTTGCCAAGTCACAGCCCACATGATGAGGAACATTTCATGAAGTTTGACTTTCCACAGGAGATACACAACCTGGTGTCAGTTTGGAGGCACAAAGAAATGCCAGTTGTCTGTATGTGCAACAGACACGTCTAGATACGAGAACAAAACTTTCCCTCATCCATGGCATCTAGACATGAAAACTTTACTCCAACCCCAAATTCAGAACACTGGAAACTTCAACTTCTCAGAACCATGATCATCTAGAACCAGTCATTTATGGATTGAGATTCTAAAACAGAGTAACATAGAATTTGTTAGCCTAGTAACTATCAAAACACCCCCACCTTTAAAAATATTAAAACAATTTTTTTTGTAGTTTCCCTAATGCTTTTTTTTTCCCCTGGGGGTCTTCTCACATGGTTTTCAGGGAACATGGAGGGGCGGTGAGGTCACTCAGGCCAATACTTGGCCAAGCTGACCAGTGGTTTAACGTGAGGGCGTGAGGATGTGGAGCTTCTTGGGCTCTGGTGTTCAGGGATTACCTGAACCACCTTGGCAGTACCTTGGGGGCCTTCAGGGCTTCTCCCAAGTCCCAGCCAGGATGTCTGGATCAAACTGGGTGGGGTGCCAGGATCAAACTGGGGTCAGCAGCATGGAAGGCTGACGTTAACCCCTGTACTACCCCTGACCCCTAATGCTCTTAGTTATTCCAGGTTCCCTGGCCTATCACAGTTCAGTCTATCCTGGGGCTCCGAGAGCCCATGATTTTGAGGATTTTGAGAGTTTGAAGAGTATTTCACTATTTGAGTCTGGTTAGAATTCCCCTTGTGATGAGACAACAGTGACAGATTTGGGGAGAAAAAGCATCTCATCATAAATCTGCATTTACTATCAGCACGATATTAACCCTGACGAGCTGGCGTAGAGCATCTATCAGATGTCTTCATCTCAAGGTAACTTAGCCCCTCCCTTTCCATGCTGGGTTGGAAGCAGTACATAGTAAGGGCCAGGGTTTTTTTTTCCTGTTACTAAGGAAATATTAGCTATTCACACTATGGATGTTTTTCAGGTCTATTTCTCATTTTAGCTAATGTATTTATATCAAGAGAATGTAACTGTGGGTCTGGAGCGATAGTACAGTGGGTACAGCATTTGCCTTGCACACGGCCAACCCGGATTAAATCCCCAGCATCCCATATGGTCCCCGAGCACTGCCAGGAGTAATTCCTGAGTGCAGAGCCAGGAGTAACCCCTGAAAATTGGCAGCTGTAACCAAAAAGCCTCCCCCAAAAAAGAATATATAATTGTATTACTGTGTGTGTATCCTTCCCCCACAAGAATGGGATTTATGTGTCACTTCTCAGATACACACACTATTTGAAATTACTCTATTTGGGAGATTTGTGTCCTCTTCCCAATTTACTCACCAATCATATTAAGATAATATGCATACTTATTCCTTGTATTATAATTTAATCCAGCTCATCAGAGCCCCACCCTAGAGAGAAGCCTATTTCAAATCCAGGTATGCTGGTCTCAGAGGTTAAAGTATTGGGTTTCCGTGGAGATGGAGTTGTGGTCCCTTTCCTCAACTCTTTCCCATCTGGGAGGCTCTGTGGACCCACCCATGAACTGCTCCTGGGCTGTCAGCGGTGAACCAGAGACACAGATACACAGGCAGAGTTGCTATTGGCTCTCCCTGTTGTGCATGGCTGCAAAGTGCCATGCAGTACATCAATAAATGCAAAAACTAAAAGCGCCTGCATGGCAAAGCGTGACAAGCTACCAGTGTCATATTTGACCATTTCCATGACCTGAAGGAATGGTTTGAGGCTCTTCATGTTCCTGGAGCGAGCAGAGGCCCTTGGGCTATACTAGCACGAGACAGGGACAAATGGAGATGTTACTGGTGCCTGCTTGAGCAAATGGATGAACAACAGGAAGACAAGTGACAGGTGATTATAATTTAAAACTATGCTGTTATATTGTTCACATTGTTCCAGTTTTAGCATTGAGAGCCCTTTCAGCTCCCTGGCCTCTGCACATCCTCACTGTTCTGTTATAGGAGGCTGGTTTTTCTTTTTCATAGAGGAGAGATATCTGCACTTTCAGACGCTTATGTGTGGAAT
Source organism: Cryptotis parvus (assembly GCA_021461705.1). Taxonomy (NCBI): domain Eukaryota; kingdom Metazoa; phylum Chordata; class Mammalia; order Eulipotyphla; family Soricidae; genus Cryptotis; species Cryptotis parvus. The sequence continues at coordinate 59,363 of JAJIBD010009680.1, forward strand.
CACTGTGGAAATAGGTTGCATGTTTTGATCCTTAGTAAACACAGAGCTCTGGGAACATTCTACATTCACTTCGAAGCTTTAAGGTTGACATCATTTACTGTCATTGTGTAGTGGGTGATAAACTTTATATGCCTTGTATGTGCCAGGGGTTGGGAATTCTGTTCATTTTCCTTAAGGCATTCCTAGGTCATGGCTGACAATTTCAGGCAAAAAAGTCTAGATAGATCTTTTAGAATTAGGCTTTTTAGAATTGTGAATTCTTTTAGAATTCACAATTAGGCTGTCAATTGTGAGGGAAAACTCTACTAGACCATTAGTCTCTCCAGGATTATGGTACTTTCCATCCTGTATGTTCAAATGTAACCCAACGGGCGCAGAGACAGCATGGGGGTGGTTTAGTCACTTGCATTGCGCTTTAGTAGGCCCTGGCTCAAATCCTCGGCTCTGCCTATGGTCCTCCAAGGAATGCTACTGGGGCATTACTGAGCATAAAGCCAACAACAGCACCTGAGTACTACTGGCTGTGACCCCCAAAACAAAAAACCAACCAAACGAATCAAATGTAAACAAGCCTCAAAGTCACTGATAAAACTCACCTCTAGTTTAGAGATACAAAGTAATAAAAAAAAGAATTATTTATCTGTGGGGTCCATACACCTTCAGGTGTCCTCAAATCCTCCTAATTGTGCTGAGTGCCCAGCATTTAATATGTCAACGAAAGAATGAAAGATTCCTTTTATGACTGAATATACATTATGCTCCAGCACTGCTACTGGGGCAGTGCTGAACTAGAGGTGAGTTTTATCAGTGACTTTGAGGCTTGTTTACATTTGAATCGTTTGGTTGGGGTTTTTTGTTTTGGGGTCACAGCCAGTAGTACTCAGGTGCTGTTCTTGGCTTTATGCTCAGTAATGCCCGAGTAGCAGTGCTGGAATATAATGTATATTCAGACAACCTTTAGCACATTATATAGTTTTAGCTTATAATAATAATTGTGAGGCAAATGCCATTACTCACTTGCTATATCAAAATATCGAAGCCCAAGGATTAAATTATGTAGCTGATGGACAGCAGAATAGCATTCAAATCTTTTTTTTTTCTTAGTTTTTTTGGGCCATAACCAGCAATGCTCAGGGAACCATATGAGATGCCAAGGATCAAACCCTTGTTGGCTATCTGTAAGGTGAGTACCCTATTCACTGTACAGCTACATCTACAGCTCCCAAATTCATTCCTCCCTCCCTCTCTCCCTCCCTCCTCCCCCCCCCCCCCCTCCCTCCCCCTCCCTTCCCTTCCTCCCTCCTCTCTCTCCCTCTCTCTCTCTCTCTCTCTCTCTCATTTTTGATTTTTTGGTCACACCCAGCGATGCTCAGGGGGTTACTCCTGGCTCTGCACTCAGGAGTTATACGTGGCAGTACTCAGGGACTATAAGGGATACTGGAGATGAAACCCAGGTTGGTCGCATGCAAGACAAATGCCCTACCCACTGTACTATTGCTCTGCCCCCCCAAATTATTATTTTGCTTTTTTTTTGTTTTTTGGTTACATTCAACAACACTCAGGGGTGACTGGACTCAGGAGTCACTCCTGGCAGTGGTTGGAGGCCCATAAAGCATGCCGGGGATTTTACTCGGGTTGGTCATGTGCAAGGCAAGTGTCCTACCTGCTGTGTTGTTTCTTCAACCTCCAACCACCAAATTCTTGAGCCTCTATGTGAGGCGGCTTGCTCAAACCAGAACTCCTGGCTGTATGCGCCTCACGGCTTCCTGAGAGGAAGCATCTGCGCCAAGAGGGGGCACAGTAAGGCTCAGGTCTCTGAGGCCACAGGCTTGCTGGTTTGGCTTTGCCCCATCCCTGAAGAAAGAAGACAGGGGCTATACACATGCCACAGCTTTCTCTCTCCTTTCTCTGTCTTGGTGGTGATCAGGCACCCTTCTCCTGGGAGTAAGTTTAAGAGAAACCCAGGAGGAAAGGCCTACAGTAGGAAACATAAAGAAATTCAAGCTAAAATATCAGCTGGCGTTTCTCTTCCTCTGGCCAATTCACGCATAGTGTCATTCTGTTTCAGTGAGAGGCTTAGCATTTTGGCCTATTTCTTTAACCACACTATGTAAACTGTTCCTTCTACACAACAACTGCTTCTTTGTAATGGTCACGTGTCAGATCCTGGATATCTCCCTTGGGGGAAGAGCAGTGAGCTGTCTTCCACGCTCAGTCCCAAAGGCTCTGGGCCTACACAGGTGTCAGATTCTGGGGCACATTCTGCTTATTTGTGGCCGACCCAAGAGGTACTGTTCAGGGCAAGCCAGCCACAGACCCTAAGGTGTCAACGTGTTCAAAGCTTACTATATCAATATAATGCATTGATACCCCTGTTCTGAGATAACTAAGGCTGGATGTTTGTTCCCAGTGAATAAATATTAGCTCTTTATTTCTTTCAGGGCCTCTACCTCTTAATGGCATTATAATTATCCTTTTGCAAATGCTTAAGAGGCATTTCATGTAAACTGCCTCTGTGGGTCAGGGTGTCAGAATCAACATTTGAAGCAAACACATTACAGAAACCATGAACATGCTGGAGCATAGAATTAGTTTTGAGGAATGACAAGTTGGGGGTGAAAGAGAAGGAAGTTTAAAGACTGTCATGGGGGAGAAAAAGACTATTGATTCCACTTCCTTCTGGCAGGACCAGCACTGAACTGAAAAGCAGGGGGAAACGGGGAAAACCACACTTGTCCCAACTGCCAGGAACTGAGAAATAGGAGATATATTTTTTATTCATGATTTACACACCAAGGTTTCATTTCATGTGGCTTGAAGAATGTGGCTCACTGAGAGATACTGTCCGGGGAGAAAATATTCAAAAATCACTACTTCCAAACACTGAACATTCACAGTGGGAAGCATAGAGTATAAAACCAATCGCCTTGTGGTCTATCACCAGGATGGACTGGAAAGGCAGGGTTTCGGGCTAGCACTGCAGGTTGAAGGCCCCCACAGCTTCTAAGGATATGCAAATAAGTTATTTTTTGCTCTTTGGGCCACACCCAGTGGTACTCAGAAATTACTCATGGTGCTGCTGCTCAGGGGTCCATTTGGGATGCTGGGGATCCAAGCCAGGTTGGCCACGTGCAAAGCAAATGCCCTACCTGTTGCTCTAATCTCTGGCTCTAATCTCTTTATGGGACAGGCAAAATCTGAAACTTTAATCACTTGCTCAGGTGAAGAAATGCTTCAAAATGAGCAGAAGCTTACTTCATTTGTTTTTCTTAAAGTAGTTCATGACAAGCCTTGTAATTCTGGGGGGCACTAAACTGGTCAGTTAAGTGGGCTGATTTACATATGAAAAACATTGGAAAGGGGTCCCCTGTAGATGAACAACAGGGGAGGTGCTTGCCTTGTGGCACTGACCAGGGTTTGGCATCCCATATGGTCCCCTCCCACACACTGCTAGGAATGAGGAATAATCCCTGAGTGTTGGGTGACACGCCCTACTGAGCCTTAGCTTCCAGCTACACTTAGCTTATGTGGAGAGCTGGTGCCTGACGTTGGGGAATCTCTGGAGCAGACACAATGGGAGTTTGGGCAGAATTGGACTGATTTCATAATTTTATATGGCATAAATATTTTTATCATGAATCTCACTTGCCCCAGATCAATATTCTGCTTCCCACGGGTCCCCACGTGGGACATACATGTAGATATTCCAAGGGTACTTGACTATGTTGGATCAACCATAATGTAATTGATTCTCCTAGTTCAGAGACATGCTAGTGTGCCTCTGGGCAAAGTAACGTGTCTCTGACTATAAAGGTAATGCCAAAGTGAATTATTCTGATGGATTTTGGACCTTAGTGGGATCCAGAGTCTGGGATCTGCTAGCTATATATTCATGGTAAAAAGTATTAATTAAGCTTTTCCTGTTCTTCGATTGTATATCAGAACCTGTGATAGTAAAGTCTTTTAAAACTGTGTCGGATTCCTGAGTTTTTATCCATTCCCTACCAGCTCCGAAGGTAGAAGGGAACTCGTTTCCCAGTATTGTTGGGGACTCCAGCCATCCCCGACACCTGAGCATTGCTTGGTTTGACCTCAAAACAAAACAAACAAAATAAATTGGAGAAATATCCCAAATCTTTGTGTTCTGTATAAAATGGGGGGGTATTGTTTCCAAAAGCAAATGTTTATTGTCTTTTTGTCTATTTTCCCTGAATCAGAATCTTAAATGAAAAAGCAACTGCAATAATGCATATTGTTAGAGCCCTGAATAATGGGAGAATCTCATTCTATTCAGACAGAGGGTGGACCCTTATTTCCATATTTGTTTCATTACACCATTCTCTCAAAATTTAATATAAAGCCTAGAAGCAACCTGATTCACAGGTCCCTCAAAAAAAAAGCTCAGGAATTAGGAATACCAGGTATTATCTGTGTGTGTGTGTGTGTGTGTGTGTGTGTGAGAGAGAGAGAGAGAGAGACAGAGACAGAGAGACAGAGACAGAGACAGAGACAGAGAGACAGAGAGGAGGCAGTGGAGAGAGGTATGTTTGGTTGCAGTCTGATTAGGATGTGGCAGGTCAATCTCTACCACTGGGTCACTGTCCTTTCTCAACTCTTGTCGAAAGTAAGAGGAAACATTTTTCTATTATGGGTGGAACAAAATTGGTGCTTCCGCACCCTCTGTTTCAGGAGCCCTAGCACAACAGAGAGGTAAGAGATGAAATGGAAAATGAGATTAAAAGACAGTATATTTTTTCTCCCTCAGCTTCAAGACTGCTGCCTTCTCCAAGCTGGAAGAGAATCTGATAGTCTTTCCTTTCCTAGTAGACAGGCAATCGAACATCAACTGATAGTCTTTCCTTTGGCATTACCTTTCCTTAGGCATTACCTTTAGAGTCAGAGACACGTTAGTTTGCCTGGAGGCACACTAGCATGTCTCTGAACTAGGAGAATCGATTACATTATAGTTGATCCAACATAGTCAAGTACTCTTGGAATATCTACATGTATGTCCCACGTGGGGACCCGTGGGAACCAGAATATTGAACTGGGGCAAGCGAGATTCATGATAAAAATATCTGATAGTCTTTCCTTTCCTAGTAGACAGGCAATCGAACATCAACCTGATGTAGGCCAGCAGACAGGATAGGGCCCTGCATGGCAGTGAACTTGCCACTAAGCTATCACCTTTTGGAACCAGGAATGAAGACGTGATAGGACCCATTAACCAACAATGGACCCTGAGGAAGCTGGGTTCACCTCCTTCCGCACAGCCCTTAGCCACCATCAACCTTTGATGGCCCAGTAGAAGAGTCCAGAGCGTTCCATCTCAAAGGGATAAAAGCCCCCTTTGGAAATCAGTCAGGGCTTGCTCGCTCTCTGCCTCTGGAGCAGCCTCGCATTCCCCTTTTTTATAAGGATTTTATTATACCACCGTGAAATATACAATTACAAAGATGTTCAAATTTGGGTTTGGTCATACAGTGTTCCATCACCCATCCCTCCACCAGTGCCCATCTCCCACCACCAATGTCCCCAGTTCCCTCCCCCTCCCCCAGCCTGCCTTCATGGCAGGTTCTTTATTTCTTTCCCTTTCTCTCTATCACTCTCTTTTTCTTCCCTTCCAGATTGCGGATTACAGAACATACATTAAAGGGTTGTCATGTGTATCTTTTTATCTGTATTTAATGCTCAGTTCTAGGTTGGTATTAGTACTTTCGACAATTGTTAGCACACTGTTCCATTTTCTGTCTTATCTAGCCTCTGACTCCCACATGTTTGTGATGATTTCCACCTTTGACAAAACCTCCTGATACATGTTTCACTTGACCTTGGATATTCCGCATCTCCCCTCTTGAGATGTGTACTCTTTCTCTCTTTCCTTACTCCTTCCCCATCCTGAAACCTCCTTAATAAAATCTGTTTTGCTTCTCTACTCATCAACTCCTGAAAATTCTTTTTCTGTGAGGAAGACGAGAACCCTAAAGAAACCCTGGGTAAGGCCTAGGACTGACTTTCCTTTCCTGCAAAGAGCAATTCCTCGCTCCAGCCTTAGTCCGTGGCTCCCCGAGAAATCTCAGGTGGTGGGGATCAACTCCTGTGTCTAAGATCAAGCAGGCTTCAGGTGTGGCTTGACGGCCACCTCATGGGGCTGGTGGGGCCCAGGCCCACGCCATGCAGGGCTCATCGCCGTGCAGGGGCTCATCGCAGACTGATGTCCTTAGCCTGCCCAGCGGTCCCGGGTGGCAGAGGCGGCTGGGGAGAAAGCGACCATCTCTCTCCCCCTTCCCTTCTCATATAAGCCTCCTGTGGGGTCCAACTGCATCAAACCCAAGAAGACAAGCACACTAATACCAGCAGTTCTCCCAAATAAACAGTTCAGCTAGATCATCATACAGTGAAACCCACAGACAAGAAGCTCCCGCCATACAGGATGGGCATTTAACCATCTTATTAGTAACTCACTTTTTGTTTTATTGAATTATTTTTATATATAATACATGGGTTCATTGATGGGTTTCAGCACATTTAGGATTGCACAACTATTAGACTGAGTTAGAACTTTTTACCTCTCCCCATACTAATTGTACTCATGGGTATTCTCCAATTTCCTTACTACTATAGATACATTTACATTGTTTCTGCAGATTTGCAGTGATACAACTTGCTTGTTTGTGTGGCTTTGGGGTCATAACCAGCAGGGCTCCCAATGCTGCAGAGAGGGCTACGTGGGGTCAGGGAGGAAAACAAACAGCATGCAAAGCACGTAGACTAGTCCTTGGAATAAAATCTCACTCAGGAGCACAATTTAAGTAAGAGCCTACAAAGCAAGGTTTGTCCAAATCAGGAAAATCCACTACTTAAAAGACAGGGATGGAAAAACACATCCTTGTCACTCTGAGGGGGACTAGTGTGCAGGTAGAAGAGAAGAGAGATGTTAAAATACTAGAAATGACTCAACAGTAGGGCCTAATGAAAGTCTGAGGAACTCACCAAAATGTGAGCAAGAAGAAGACAAGGAGATGGGGACAGATAAAATAACAGCATCTGAATGACCAGTCCAACATGTTCTAATTTTTCAAATGAGGAACTCAGAGAGTATCACTGGGCATGGTCCCTAGAGCCAGCGTACCCACTGGGGAGATCACTGTATCACTGTCTTCCCATATAGCATCGATTTGCTCGAGCGGGCACCAGTAACATCTCCATATGTCCGGTCACTTGCTAGATAGCTCAAGGGCATCATCCCACTCCAGGAACATAAAGCGCCTCAAACCATTCCATCATGTCATGGGAATGAGGTCTATAATTGTTACTGGTATTTGGCATGTTCCACCCAGCAGAAGAGCTGATCACAGCCGGGCTTGCACGGCTGCGCAGCTGCGGTTCATCAATAAATGCTGGAGATCAGAGGTGACTACAAGAGTATGCCAGCCTGCACGGCAGAGCCTGGCAAGCTACCTGTGTCGTATTTATATGCCAAATACTAGTAACAATTATAGACCTCATTTCCATGACTTGATGGAATGGTTTGAGGCTCTTTATGTTCCTGGAGCAAGTAGATGCCCTTGGGCTCTACTAGTATGAGACAGGACATATGGAGATGTTACTGGTGCCCGCCCGAGCAAATCTATGATGAACAGGAAAGACAGTGATACAGTGATTTGGCATGTCAAATACAACACGGGTAGCTTGCCAGGCTCTGCCGTGCAGGTGGGATACTCTAGTAGTTACCTCAAAGCTGGAGCAATTATTGATGACCTGCGAGGCAGCAAGCAGCTGCATGAGTTGGGCTGTGACCGGCTCATCTGCTGGGGAGATATTTTTTAAATTAATATTTTATCATACCACGGTGAGATATACAATTACAAAGTTGTTCATGTTTGGGGGTTTCGGTCACACAGTGTTCCAGCACCCTCCCTCCACCAGTGCCCATTTCCCACCACCAATGTCCCCAATTCCCTTCCCCCTCCCCTAGCCTGCCTCTATAGCAGGTTCTTTATCTCTTTTCTCTTCTCAGAGTTATTTCTATGTTTCAAATTCCAAGATAAAAAAAAGCTATCCAGAAATAAATAAATAAGTAAATAAAAGATTTAGGTAGCTGGTGATTCTTTTCTATTCTTTTCTTTCCAAGTCAACACTGGAAATACTATGACAAAACCTTATAAAAACTGAGAGTTAATTAAAGGTAATGACATGTGAGTTTCTCCACTTAGTTTCTGAAATAGACTTTTTATATCACAACTTTGCTTCCTCATTAATTCTGTGAAAATAGAATTTATTTCTCAATTCTGAGAAAATGAATGTCAAATATCACAACAAATGCTGTCTGAACAAAGTAAAGTCAACCTTAAAATTTTTGCATTATCATAATTTTCATTTTTAATGTTTAAGAAATAAAACAATACCAGTCCTACAGACTAATTTTTTTTTTTTCTTTTTGGGTCACACCCAGCAATGCTCAGGGGCTACTCCTGGCTCTTCACTCAGGAATTACTCCTGGGGGTGTTTGGAGGACTATATGGAATGCCAGGAATTGAACCCTGGTCAATCACCTTGAACGTGGGCTGAGCTATTGCCCTGGCCAATTTTCCTTTTCAAATAAACTGTCTAAACAATTATTCAAGAAGCAGAAAATATGTCTTATTAAATAAAATTCCTAGCTTTTCCCTTAGAGGTCTGTCTGGCACTCTCTCTTATACTTCTGCAACGGCTCCAGCTCCCTGTGTTGGCCAACAAGAGTTACATTTGGGTAGTGGGTAGAGGTTCTTAGGAGCCTCCTTTCCACTAGTCGCAGGGGGTCATGGGATCCATGTCCAGCCATGAGCTACTAAGAGGATATTGCTCGGGTCCAACTTCTTTCCATTTTCTCCCTACATGAGCCCTTCGGGTAAGAACATGATATTACTTGTAGTGGCAGCCACTTTGTGACCATGAGTCAAAGAATGAACGAAGAAAAACTAAAAGAGGAAGATGGTAGAGCAGAAAGATGGGGACTTTATGTCAGGCACCCATACCTACCCACGGACTGTATTCCTCTAGGCTGGCAAATGTTTGATTTATTTTCATTATTTTTGTTCTTTGGGTCACACCTGACAGTGCTCAGGGCTTAATCATGGCTCTATGCTCAGGGATTACTCCTGGTAGGGCTCAGAGGATCATATGGGTATCCCAGATTGAAACTGGTTCAGTCGCATGCAAGACAAGCAACACTTACCCACTGTACTATATATCCAACTCAAATGACAATAGATTAAGAGGTGGCCTATCTGGGGATTTCAGATATGTGAGGCCCCTCCACCCCCTCTCACCAACCTGACACCAAGAGATAACTATCTCTGCTCATCTTTGGGGGCTTACCAGTAGGCCTCACACCATAGTTTATGCCATGTTTACCCAATTGAGTTTCTGCATTGGCCTGAAAGCAATTTTATTTTTAAGTTTTTGTTTGTTTTGAGGCCACACCTAACTAGCAGTAGTCAGATTTAATCCTGGTTTTGTAATTGGAGCTCACTCCTGGCAAGCTGGGGGACTACATGGGGTGCTGGGGCCACACCCCAGTTGGCCATTTGCAAGCACCCGATCCCCAGTACTACCTCTCAACCTTCTGGTTTTATTTGTTTTGGTCTGAAAGCATTTTTAACAAACATGGACTCCTCACTTTCACTCTTTTTCTGGGGGGGAGGGACACTTCTGACTCTGGGGGTCACTATGCAATTCTCAGTGGGACTATGTGATTCTGGGGGATGGAATCTGCCTTCCGCATATAAGCACACACACCAGCCCTGCAGAACTAGCTCTCTAGTCCTTAACTCCTTTCTTATTTATTATTTGCCTCTTTTGGGTCACACCTGGTGATGCTAGGGGTTACCCTGGCTCTGTACTCAGGAATTATTCCTGGCAGTGCTCAGGGGAGCACAGAGGGTGCTGGGGGATTGAACTTAGGTCTGCTGTGTGCGAAACCTATTCTCCATTTGAGAATTCTAGAAAAAGTAATGGAGTTTGTGTGGGTAGGCAACACCAGACGGCACCGAACCACTAGAATGGTTGCAAGCCAATAGCCCTCCCTGCTGTACTATCTCTCTGGCCCCATTGTATTTTAAGTCTAAGCACACAATAGTCTTGACAATAACTGGCTCTTCCCTGTGGGTTTTTAATGTAAGTTCCTTTTCTGCCATCAGGATGTGTCTTACAGGGAAGGCAGGTGCACTCAATAAAAATAAAATAGTAGGGCCGGAGCGATAGCACAGCGGGTAGGGCATTTGCCTTGCACTTGGCCAGACCGGGTTCAGTCCCTGGCATCCCATATGGTCCCCTGAGCTCCGCCAGGAGTAATTCTGAGATTACTCCTGAGTGCAGAGCCAGGAGTAACCCCTGAGCATTGTCAGGTGTGACCCAAAAAGAAAAAAAAAATTAAACAAATAAACAAATAAAATAAAATACCATTTGCAAAGTGCTTGGCTGAGTTCAAAATACAATGAAAGCACCTAACACCTATTGTCTGGATGGTCATATACAAAAAATATAAAAACAAATTGACCATTCTCATAACTTGTCTCTTCAACAAAATCTCCCATACTGAGACAGTAAAAGCCTTTGCAAACACCATAGATAAGTGCCATAAAAACAGAGACGCGACTGGGGAAGCTGGAACTCAGCTCTCAGCTGACTATGGGGCCCCCAGGAGGACAGATGGGTTTTGGAAGTGGGCCCATCACCTCTGGGGGTCCCGGAAGCAGCCGGATGAGACTCACCCACCACACTAGCCGCCACCTTCGCTGTCCAGATGCTGACCATGAGGCCTCTAAGTTGCACGGCCGCTCTGGCGGTTGATGAACTAGGTTCATCAAACTAGTGGAAACAGTAATGTCCTTTAATGTACTGCATTCTACGATGTGCAGGAAAGTTAGGTAGGAGGGAGAGATAGAGAGGAGAGAAAAGACATACAGAACCTGCCAAGTAGTTGAGGTGTGGGAGGAGGAGGGAGATGGGGACATTGGTGATGGGAGATGGGTTCGGGTGGAGAGATGGGTGTTGGAACACTGTGGAACCAAAACTCGACATGAGCATCTTGCACTTTTATGTCTAAAAGTGGTGTAATAAAATTTGAACCAAAAAAAAAAAAGTAAAACAAACAAATAAACAAAAAAAAACCTCTTGCCATTCCCCGGAGCTCATGGTGTTATTTCCCTCCGTGGCCAGCTTGTGGATGACCTTCTCTCCTGGTTTGGAAAAGGGTCTGTGCACTAGGAAAGTCTAAGAAGCAAAGAATCTTTGGTGCTTGGGTTGCCGTGATAGTACAGCTGCCAGGGCATTTGCCTTGCATGCAGCTGACCTGGGTTCGATTCCCAGCATCCCATATAGTCTCTGAGCACTGCCAGGAGTGATTCCTGAGTGCAGAGCAGGAGAAACTTTGAGCAGTGCGAGGTATGACCCAAAAAAGACAAAAAAAATTTGAATCTTTGGTGCTTCCCCCCAAAGTACCAGCTCCCACCTCTCCAGGGTTTCACTGGGATGGATTTGTGTGGGAGCTCCCCATGTAGTAAAGACTCTTTCTACTGGCATGGAGGCAAAGAAATTTAAGTCCCAGAAGGACACTTGGCTTTAAAAAAGATGACTGTGAGCAGAGTGAGGAGTTCTGCCTGTCAGGGCAGCTAGAGAACCCTGACCTCTGCCCAGTGTGTGCTGAGGAAACTAGAGTGAGGATCTGTGACAGGCCGGGCTAGCTCAAGCGACCAGGACAACCAGGTTTTTTCCAATCTTCTTGGAAAAAACCTTTAGAATTGTTATAGGGGCCACGCCCAGCTTTGCTCTGCTGATGCTTGGTGTATGCACTAGCCTTAGAAGTAAACGTTTTGTGTTTTTTTTTTTTTTTGCCACACCTGGTGGTTCTCAGGGAATATTCCTGGCTCAGAGTGTGGAGGTAGCTCCTAGTGGTGCTTGGGGGTGCCCACAGTGTGGGGGATTGAATCCAGGGCTCCTGCACATAAAGCATATAATCAGCTCCTTGAATGCACCCCTCCCCATTAAGTAAACTTTTAAGCCAACAGCATGTGCCTTTGGGAATCCCTTATTAGTTCAGCCAAGTACAAATACCTCAAATGCATGTGGATAATGAAGAATTTAAGCCCCAAACATTGGACAGTGCTGTTAGAGATTCATAGTTTCTGTCATTTGTTCTGTCTGCTGTGGGCATCACACACAAAGCCGGGAAAGTCATCTCTTGGCATTCTGTTCTGTAACACTGTGCATAGATTTTTCAACGAACTGACAGTCCCCTGACTTCTACTGGATCTATTTAGAGAAACATCATACTTTCTCAGGAGAAAAAAGATTCTTTTAATTCCATCTCTAGCCTCTAACACAATGTCCAGTGACTAGAAGGCCAGCTCCAAATGTCTGTGCATACTGCACTGAAGTCAGTGAGAATGTCTTAATAGATGTGGTCTGGACCCAGCTGGAGACACTGAGATGAAGCAATGTCTAGTTCTGGGATTCAGATCTGCCTGGCGGCCGGGGGCAGGCCCAGTGTAGTTGCAGGAGGAAGCTGGGGGTAAGTCTATGACAGCAAAGGGATCGGTTTTCAGTTACTGGAGGAAATGTTAGGTTTAGAGTGGCAGGTAACCTAAAGGACTCCTGTTTCCTTCCTGGGTGGTGGGCAGGAAGGGTGTTGGGGGAGAGAGAGCAAGAGAGGAGAAAGGAGAGAAGGAGGGGAGAGAGAGGGAGAGGGAGAGGGAAGACAAAGAGGAAAGAGAGAGAGAGAGGGGGAGAGAGAGAGAGAGAGGAACCATGACAAAACACTCAATACAGAGCAAGGCTCAAGAGCAAGGCACACCATGGATAATGAAGAATGTTTGGGGAAATAAGAAAATACAACACCTTTTCCTGGACTTAAGTACTCAGCATCCCTCAGTGGGGGAAGAAGAATGGAGGCAAAGGATGTATAAACATGGGGGGGCAGCAGTTGGTGGGACAGTCGCCCCTTCATCTTCTACAGTGGAAGCACTCAACAACATCACAATCACTCAGAGATACGGAATCAACTGTCAAAGGCATCAGCAAGACAAGATGATAGCAAATAAGAACCTCGTCTTATACATCAAGTAACTCTCTGACAGCTAACCTCAGGGCAGAGAATTTGGTTTCTTTCTTTAGGGGCGTCCCAGGCAGTCTCTGGGGACCATGCGGTGCTGAGGACAGAACTTGAGGCTGCTGCCAGGTAGGCCCGGGTTAGGTATTTTGAACAATCGCCTGGTCCCTGTGCATATAATTTTGAACAATAAAAAGGGTTGATGACAAAAAGGGGACTTCCATTTCCAAAGCCCCCTGATCTGTTTAGGGCAAGCTGGATTTTAATAATTCTTCCTGCACCACACCGTCCACCAGAACACTGTGCCTCCTCCACCGCCCCAGCCCAGGGGTAAGCTTCCTACTGAACCAGCTCCGGGTTTCTCTTGAAGCAGGGCACTTGTTCTCCTCCTGCTATGCTTCTTTATATCCCGCATAAGCGAGATCATTCCGTGTCTGCCTTAGGGGCAAGTTTTATAGCCAGTGTTGGAAAAACAGAAGGAGGAGGTGAATGTGGAACGGCCAATAAATGAAAACTTCACCCATTTCATAAATTTGTTAGGCCTCGGCCTTGGAATGCAGCCATTTCTCCTGTCACAGCTCAGTGATGACAAACAAAAGGGTCAGGAAAGGCAGGTAGAGTGGTTGGGGCACCTATGCACTCACACAGAAAAAAGAAAAAACAACACCTTTTCCTGGACATAAGTACTCAGCATCCCTCTGCCAAAGCCGTGAAAAACAATGAAAAGAAAGGCAGGGGTATTTGAACATGTACATTTTCCAAGTGGCCAACAGGAATGACATTTTTAATTCAGTTGCATCCTTTGTTGAGGAAACAAGTCTGGTCATTTTCAAATCATTTTTGTGACCTGCCAAATACTAATTTTTACTCTGGCTGCCCAGAAAAATAATGAGCTTTCATATCATTATATATTGCGTCTTTATTACTTAAGTCTCAAAAAGCCAGCTATGAAATAATTACAGTTTGGATTAACATCATTCTGATTCGAGATCTTATCATGGCCTCCTGATTCCCTCATTACTCTTACTTAATTATCCTGACTCCCAAACTTACCATGAGCTCAGAGCAAAAGGCTAGCAGTGTGCATGTGTTTAAACAGTTGTGAGGGGGTTGGGTCTTCAGTTTCTCAAAAATGAATATGCAGGTTTACACTGATGAACTTCCACTGAAAAAATTCTCACCCCCAACGATCAACAAGCTATAGAAATTACAATATAAAATAATCTCCCTTAAAATAATTCCACAGATAACAGAAGGATTAAACAGAGGACATCGGGGATCAGCTTTGTTCTTGACGAGGTAAAGGATTTGTTCCTCTTGGTGCAGACTGGAGGTGCATCAGAGACACAAAATTAGCCCTGGGATTCTGGCGGTGCAGAGAGCCTCTGGGTGGAGGGCGCATGTCAGGAATTGATAAAGCAGGACTACATGGAGTGAGGTCACAGGCTTTGGTCTTGGCAGGTGCCACTGCTTTGCATGTGATGTCAGAGCTAGCCAGAGGGGACATTGAGGAAGACAAATGGGAATGCACTGGTAAGGCTGAGGTAAGGGGGGGGGTGGGGGTAAAGAAGGGGCTGCCTAGGTGTACCAGATACCCCCGCTGCTGTCTGTGCAGGGCCCTTCTCTGGCAGAAGCAAAATGTCGACCTACATAAGGTCAGTTTTGTGCAAGGGCAGAATTAACTAAGTATGATGTTGTCAAGCCCAGGAGACAGAGGGAAACAGATGGGATTGAGAGGGAGGGTCTAGAGTGCGAGGAGGAGCAAAGTGACCTCAAAGCGGACAGTCACAGGAAGCACATGGATTCGTGGAGAGAGCACGTTAGCTTGGTCATGTCGTCACGGACCTCTGTAGACTCAGCGAGCTCAAGAATATTGTGGAGTTGTACTGGAGAGACAGTACAGCGGGTAGAGGTCATGGCTTGCATGTGGCCAAGCCTGGTTCTAGCCCCACCACTGCAGATAATTCCCTGAGCACCACCAGGACAGGAAAGGGAACTAAACACTGCTGGGTGTGACTCCAAAATAAAACAGCTACACACAGAAACACACAACAACACACACACAGACACACACAAGATGTGTCTGAGAAAGTAACAAATGCCAAATGATTCTGCTCATATGTGGAGTATCAAGAAGCCAGACAAGAGATTGGAGGATGCTCAGTGGATACAAATCTTGAGCTGGTCAGCACAATTGTGATCAGCTACAGTGAAGCTGTGTGTGTGTGTGTGTGTGTATGTGCGTGTGGCACATGCTTGGGACAATGGGAAGGAATTGGCACGCTAATGGCAGGTGTATTGGCACTGCAAGCATACAACAGTAATACTGGCACTATCATAAGAATAATAGTAATTCATAAAAACTATAAATTAAGATGGCATATGGTTTGGTCTAAAGCCAGAGAGGTGGGACTGGGAAGAGGTCTGGGGGCAAGGCTAAGGTGTGTTCCCTAGTGCTACGGTGAAAATACAAGTTTAGAGTAAGAAGTTTTGCATAGGGTCTGCCCAGGGAGATCTGCGGGCCCCAGTCGGGAACTGCGATCTGAACCCCAGTCACGGTGCTCTGGCTTTGTGTACGGGGAATAACAGGCTCCTGATTCGTAGTCCCTGACCGAACCATCCTTGCACCAGCAGAGCCACATGCTGAGACGGCTTCGCTTTCAGCCAGGAGGGAGGGAGGAATCCTCTGAAAAGTGTCTTTCTTAACTCGAGCATGAGCATGAGATTTCCTGAGGAGCTTGTTAAAGCCCAGCTGTAGTAATCAGACTCGGAAAAGTCTTTCTCTAAACGGTCAGGGAGGGAGGGGGAGTGTTGGGGAGTGACACTGAACCACACTGTCCTTCAGACAGACGGCAGCTGTGGCCAAAGTTAAGGAACATGCAGGTTTTAGTTCTAGAAGCTAGAAGCAGAAAATGGATGCAGGGGTTATTTTTTATTTTTTTTCTTGCTTCTTGGGTCATACCTGGTGATGCTCAGGGGTTACTCCTGACTCTGCACTCAGAAATTACTCCTGGCTGTGCTCAGGGACCACAAGGGATGCTGGGGATTGATTGAACTCAGGTCATGCAAGGCAAATGCCCTGCCTGCTGTACTATTGCTCCAGCCCCACAGGGATTATTTTGATAAGATATGTTATCCAAAGGTTGTCCAATGTTTTGCTAACTTTTTCTTTGTTTTTGGGCCACACTGGGTAATACTCAGGAATTACTCGCTGGCCGAATACCCTGGTGCTAGGGAGACCGCATGGTGTGCTGATATACTGCGGCTCCGTCATGTGCAAGGCACCATATCAGCTGCGCCACTACTCCAGCCCAAGCTTTCTGTTTTCTTTCATATGCTGACTTATTCATAAATTAGATCCAGTAAAAAGAAAAATAATCTCAATAACACATGGGAAGCAACTGGAAACAATCCCATGTACCAATTCATCCAAAAAAAAGAAAAAGAGCCAGTGTTCTTTGAACTAATGCTGAATGTTAAGTTATTCCTCTAAAGATGTCAGCTCTCTGAGAAAATGTCTTCTATCCTGCCCATGCGGAATCCTTTGAAAATTCAATCACCTCAGAAGTCATTTTATAATTCATAAAAACAAATAGCAAAAAAAGGTATTTAGGTATGGGCTGAGTTGCTTGCAACTGTTTTGGCATCCCACTGGGGCAAAGGGCGGAAGGTCACCCCCGCAGCACATGCCGAAGCACCTGCCCGGCTTCGCTGGGGAGAGCCGGTGGTGCTGCTGTGTCCAGAGAGAGGCAGGCGCCATGCCCACGGCCACCTGCAACACCAGCACATGCCAAGCAACCCTGAGGCCTCACACCAGAGCTTCCTCTCTTGAGAGATCCAGGAACACTTGAGGTTTCTGCGCTAGGGTCCCGAGGTGAGTTATTCTCCCCCAAATAGTGTCTTCAGTTGCTCAGTGACTTGATCGCCTGACACCAGAGAAGAGTTGGCGAAGTCCTTCTTCAGTGTCTTCTGTAGAAAAAAGCAGTGCCATGCTCTCCCAAAGCACCCGAGCTTGAGAGTCTGAGCCCACTGATGGGATGTGGGTGGTGAGTTACTGGCAATAAAGGGACAGTGTTTGGCTAGGACATGGTGATGTCTACCACGCTACTGGAGGCGGCCTCCTGTGCACTTCCCGTTACAATCACTACACTTGAATCCCGCATCGTTCTGAGGGGGCATAACATCCATGAACCCACATGCCAAGAGCCCAATGGCACTGGATCAGCATCCCTGATCCAGATTTACAATCCTCTGTGGAATTCACTGTTTGTTTGGGCCACACCTGGTGGTTCTCAGGGCTTCCTCCTAGCTCTTTCTTTGCTCAGGGATCACTCCTGGCAGGATTTGTGGGACCGTATAGGATGATGGTGGATTGAACCAGGTCAGCAGCATGCAAGGCAAGCGCCCTACCTGCTGTACGCTTGCCTTGCTGTGGCCCCTTTTTGGGATTTTTTGACCTGAAGATTTTTTTTTTTTTTTTCGGACCCCCCCCCCCCCCGCCCCCCCCCCCCCCCCCCCCCCCCCCCCCCCTTTTTAGTCAATCATATGCTTGGTACTAGAAGACAGTGCTAGGAGTATTTACAAGCAGCATGCAGTGTAATAAAGAAGCAGGAGACAGAGTTATGGAGGGTCAGCCAGCCTGGCTGGCAAATTCTGGAGTCTAATGACAAAGTCTCCAGACAAATGATAGAGACTTACCTTACATACTACTGATGTGACAATAAATTGCTCTGTGATTCCTTTTTGAGTCACCTAAATTAATTTATGATCTCCCCTTTGGAAAGCTTTGATGGTTTTAACTTGCTTTTAAGTAAAGGATTTATGTCTCATGAATTTTGTGAGAATGATTTATGTACTGCGGCTGTCCTTTGTGCCCCATTTCAACTCTACCTGGTGATGTTGTGGCACGGGGTTGGCAAAATACATTCGTGGGTCTCCTCTGCCATGGGAGGACTCTGGGAGAAGGAGAAGGCAGGAGGGTGAGAAGCCTTTGGAGACTGTCTCTCAATTCTCTTCCTTCTTCCTTTGGGCCATCACTGGACTGGCCGTGTCCTTGTCCACTGTGTCCTCGTCCCCTGTCCCTGCTCCTAACGAGGATGCTGCCTGGTGGGGGCCTCTGGGTGGGGCCCTGTTTGCACGACTTCCTCCCTTTGCAGAACACCACACTCAGACCCAATCTCCTTACTCAATTCTTTGTGAAATTCCACGTAGAACTCCCTCGGCCGGACGTGAACTAACACAGTACAGCAATCCCCTGATTAATGGCCTCTGTTCATCGTTCTTTTGTTGATAACAAAATCCAACCCCCAGCTAAGGACTCTGAGTGACAGAGATGTTTTTGTTAAAAATTGTTGTGTTTTTCCAAGGACCTTTGGACATTGTTGGTTGAGGACTTATTGTACTGCACAGTAACTTAAAAATGTGTTTTCTGTAATCCAAGCCGATGACATCTTGACCCATTCAGTGAAATGACTAAGGCATTCCACATTCAGCCACAAGGTGTCAGATATGGAAATGTTGGGCTATTTTAGCAAATATATTGTCCACGGGGCTTCCTGTGTACTAGGATACATTCAATTAGTCACCTGTGTTTACAACTGAGGTAACTGAGACCCATAAAGGTTAAGGGGGTCAGAGATATGGCATAGTGCTAAGGTGCTTGCTTT